>CAUYON010094362.1:0-25773 GCA_963573935.1 Arctocebus calabarensis | reverse complement strand
GACATCCGAACTCTGCTCGCTTGTTTGTATGGAGTATATTGCAAACCTTTATCATGGGGCAGGGGACTCCCGTCTGCTTGGTGATGTGCTCTGTACCTTTTTGTTTGTGTCCTTGGGGTTTCAGGTCACCCCAGCAGGGTTGATGTGCGCTTTTCAACCTTTTCTTTTGGCTCAGATCCAACCCATCGCTTTCTTGCTGAGTTTCTGTCCTTTAACTCTCCTCCTGGACAGGAACTGTCTGCAGAAAGCTGGCTACAGACCGCAATCTTCTCTCCCATGATTCTATAATGACATTAGTAACAATAGTCTTTATGAACACAAGCATGGAAAAGAAATGAAGCTATACTAAAGAAGTGCTATTGACATGAGTAACCATTAAGAGAAGCTTTATTACACATAAAGGTGAAAGAGGTTTTTGATTAAGTTATTACTTACTTAGCATTAATTTTCCAAAGTAGCCAACTTTGGATTTGAAAGATTCTTAGCTTGTGTCTTCCTGGGAGTTTCGGATTATGGCCATATGTGCAAAGGGACCTGGAGGCTGTTTTAAGAACTTAAGTAAGAACCCTTAGACCATTTTGGAATAAAGGTCTCCAAAATGAGATAGAATTAAAAGAAAAAAATGCTGATTAATTCTCTTAGTGTCTCTCTCTTTCACACACTCACAACACTTCAGACTTTTACATTAAATGGTCTCCAATACAATATAGTTGTAGTTATTTATGCAGAATTTGTGGCTTCCAGGATTGAACGCCCTCAGCATTATTCTCCACTGAGTCTGTTTATGGGGATATTGTAGGTGCTAAGGAAATGATTATTAAATTGGACTTGCTCTTTGCCTAGCATTTATGGAATACCTACTGTGTGCTAGATATAGTGCTGAGGACAAAGGTGTGATTTGGCTATGGTTTGTACCCTTCTGGACTCACCACAAGGCAGATATTTTAACAAATTATTCTTGCATTTAACTTTGCCCTGGGACATTCCAAGATTCCTTTGAAGTCCTAGAGGAAGTAGCAGTTAAGTTGAACCTTGAGCACAGTTGAACATGAGTGGGGAAGGGCAGAAGATCATCCAGCAAAAGGTAACAGTCAGGATAAAACTTCAGAGGAAAGAGGAAGAGTGACTTGTTTATGCAACAAGTGTCCTTTTTGGCGAGAAGTATAGAGAATCCTCAAAGATCTAAGTGTAGACCTTCCATTTGACCCTGCAATCCCATTACTAGGTATCTACCCTGAAGAACAAAAAATCATTTTACCACAAAGACATTTGTACTAGAAGTTTATTGCAGCTCAATTCATAATTGCCAGGTTGTGTGTCACATGTCACTTCTGCCACCGCTTGCCAGGGCCCAGGACTGGCCAGGTCTCGGGCCGGCTTAACTAGGTTCCGGACACTGACCTCTAAGTTCCCTTGCTCAGAAACAAATTTTCTTAGGTGCATGAGGGCTATCTACTTCAGCAGGAGAGAGAGAGTCTTAGAGAGAGCAAAGAAGTCTTCTTAGAAAGAGAGATCTTAGTCTTTAGCAGAGTTTGGTGATCTTCAGCAGAGAGACGCTGTGCTGGCATTCTGCAGGCAGGAGAGGAGACAGAGTCTGAGTAAGCGTGTCCATGATAGAATGCACATGCTTTTTGACTACCTTCTCCTCTAGCCTAATATAAGGCTGATTTCGTGCCTCTCAACACCACAGGTGTAGAGACTGCCAATTCACCACTGTGCTCATCTTGCAAGCTCTCATGCTTGTTGGGAGAGCTAAATCCCTCTCCATGCCCTTTCCACCAAGGTGTTCCATTATTGAGCTATGTACATGTATTTCTTATAACTCTCACTCCTCCTAGCCATAGGCTATATGGGCTGCAACAGTTGTGGAAGGAACCTAAGTGCCCATCAACTCATGAATGGATCAACATTCATATACATAGATATATACATGGTATATGTATACCATGGAATATTATTCAGCTATTAAAAAAGATGGAGACTTCACATATTTTACATTTACCTAGATAGAGTTGAAATGCATTCTTCTTAGTAAAATATTGCAAGAATGGAAAAATAAATATCCAATGTATTCCATACTATTATGAAATTAATATATAAACAATTACATGTTCCTAAGAACAATGAAACACTGCTATAGTCCAGTTCAGGGGTAGAGGGAAGTGGGAGCAGGCAGGGGGAGGACATGAGGCAGATCTCACCTAATGGGCACATTGTGAGGGTGTATAACATGGTGAGGGGCTCTTCTACAAATGGAACTTTACCCTGGAAGTAAGAACAATGTAACCTAATTATTGTACCCTCATATTAATTTGAATAAAGTTTTTTTTAAAAAGTGGGGCAGAATGCCACATATGACTGTATTTTTGGGAGAGTTTGGAAGAAATGACAGGGACCTGAAATAATGACAAACCGTGTACTATGATGGAACTTGGCCTTCTCTTATTTATTCATTGCACAGTTATTGAGCATATATGATGTGTTCCAGGTTAGTAGAGGGTATAATGTCAAACAAGACAAAGTCTGAACCCTCATGGAACTTACATTCCAGCAGGGAAATTGAAAATAAATAAGTAAATATATAATGAAACTAATTTCAGATTCTGTAAAATAAAAAATAGCAAGAAGAAAAAAATTCTAATGTAATAGAAAAGTGCAGGTTAGGTAAGGAAAGGCAGAGGCATTTGTAGAAAGGATAGTCAGAGAGGATGTTGAGAGGCTACATTGAGCTGAAACTTAAAGGCTAAGCAGGGTCTAGCGCTGGGGAGCTGAGGGAAGAGAACTCTGGAGCAAAGGAAGAGGAGGCCAGTGACCCTAGGGTGTGGAAGATGTAAGGGAGAGTTGCCTGAGCTGGACATGGCCATCTGGTCAGTGCTGCATCACATCATGTGGGGCCTTGCAGGCTTGGTTTTCTTGGTGCACTGGAAAGCCATTGAAGCAGAGAGTAGGAGTGATCTGGTTTTCATTTGTGTCAGGCCCCTCCGGCTGCTATGTAGAGAAGAGCTCAGATGGGACAGAGGATACTGCACTGCTCCCCAAGGAAGGATCTGTGATGATCTAGCCTAGGGTGGTGGAGTTGGAAACAGAAAAACATCCTATAAAATTGGGTCTTAAGCCATATGGGGCTTTTCTACTCTTTTAACCAAAGGGCAAGTAGTTCTTTGATGTCACACATGCAAAAATTGGAGGAAAATTAGTGAAACAATGAAATATTGGTCTTAGGCTTAATTTTGTTTGATTGGTATAGCTGATGGTGTATCTCTAGCATGATTCTACCTTTTAGTTTTGGGCCTAAGAAAAAAAGTCATGATTTCAGCCTGGGCAATAGTGATATGAATTCACTTCACTTTCAAGGTAAACTTTGTCCTCCTAGACCCTTTCATCCTAAGACAGAGAAATCGCAGAGACTGGTAGTGTTTTTGACGGAAGACAAGAGTGGGGCTCCTTATAAAGATGGGGCTAGAACCACTCTAAGTCAATTGTTAAGGAAGGCAGTTTTCCCTGAATGTGCTGGCGGGTGGAAAACAACTAGGGATTTTTACAAACCAGCTTTTATAAATAATACAACTCTGGACTTGTCCAAATGCCAGTGATTTTTTTTTGTGCCATTAACACCTGTGAAGAATTTCATGTCTTCAAACAATCACAAAACAAAGACTTTCATAACCACACTACTTGGCTAGAAAAGCAAGTTTTTTAGTTCCACCGTGAGCCTGTTGAGAACAGACTGTCCAGTGGCCTATTTGCCAAGGTGAGGGTGACACTCCCAGCAAAGAAGGGGGTGGGAGTGTCTGTTACTGTGAGAAATCTCGACTCTTTCCTTTGATGACTGTTTGAGCATCGTTATTCAACAAACACAGCCACCATTCATGGAGCACTGGCATCATGTGAAACCTTGGGAAAATGTTCATTCAAGAAAACCTTTACTAGCTACAGTGTCCCAGGCAATCTGATTGGTCTGTGTGTAAACCCACCAGGGTACCTCTTCTCTAGGAACTTATCCAGTCCAGATGCTCCAAAACTATGGTAGGTGAAATGCATTTTAATCCTTGGGTAAACCTGTTGTAAAGTCAGAAAGTCTGAAGTCAAACCTTTGTAAGTTAGGGACCTTCTATATTTGGTGAAAAGTATTCAAACGTATCAGGTAAGGCCAGTGAGATAACCTCCAAAGGAAGGAGGAGTTGTGCCCCATGGAGGCATCCTGAAAGGGCTTTGGAAAGGAGCAATTATATTATAAAATACCATAATCATGGCATTAGAAGGACCATTAGAGGCACAGAGGGTATGGCTTAACAGTGGGCTCTCAAGTTCTATTGCTTTGGTCAGCATCCTAGCTGGATGGTCTTGGGCATGTACTTTTACCTTCCTGGGCCTCATCTGTTAATATCAATGAGGACCATTATATCTCCCTCTTGGAGTGATTATAAGAATAATGTATGATACATTACACAGTTCCCAACACCAAGTTAGCCATCATTATCTTTATGGTTTTAGCCCAACTTTATCTGATACACTAGTCTTAGCTAGGCCATCTCATTCCACTTGTAAATCATTTCAAATGTTAAACCTTTTTGGTTGGGCAGTGGATAAATTATCAAGACCCAAAGAGGAGGAAGGGAGAGCTTTCCAGGTAGGAAGAATTGTATAAAGACTAGAAGGAGGCAAGTGTAGGTTATGTTAGTGAATAGCACATGATTCCTGTTTGGCTGGAGTGTTGGAGATGAGAAGTTGGTGAGAGGGGCAGGTGCTGTTTTACAGGAGAGGCCATGGGTGCCAGGGTCACCACACAGATATAGACACTCCTGTGTACTGTGGGACGTACTCTTTCCATATGGGAAGTCAATACACATGTGAAATCATGTGAGTTGACATTGGGGAGCTAACAGAATATAGCTGACCCTCGATCATCATGGAGGTTGGGGATACCAACCTCCTCACAGTGAAAAATCTGCTTTTGATTCCTCCAGAACTTAGCTATTAGTAGCCTACTGTTGACTGGATGCCATATCAAAAATAACACATATTTTATATAAGTATCATATAATGTATTCTTACAGTAAAGAAAGGTAGAGAAAAGAGAACTTTAGTAAGACAATCGTAAGGAAGAGAAAGTCTATTTACTATTCATTAAATGGAATTGGATCATCATAAAGGTCCTTGTCATCTTCACATTGAGTAGACTGGCGAGGAGGAGAAGGAGGTGTTGTTCTTGCTGTTGGTCTTGCTGTCTTGGGGCAGGGCAGAGGCAGAAGAAAATTCATGTATCAGGGGACCCACACAGTTCAATGCTGCACTGTTCAAGGGTCAACTATCTTCACTGGAGGCTTTCCTAGACAACTGGGGCTAGGTAGTTGGCAAATAAATGCAACGTACATCAGAGGGCTAGTGTGCCCTCTTTGTACCACTACCCTGGGCTCTGATAGGAATTCCTAGCTCATTCTATTTAGACCCAGCCTGGTCAAGAGGTAAAGCTTCCCCTGTTTACTGTTTCACATAAGCTCCCATCCTCTGGAGGGCTGATACCTTTTCCTGATCATTGGATGTCAATTTATCAATAAGGCATGAGTCAGTTTGCCATGATAACTGAACTGAGGTTTGGGCTATTGGCCAATGGGGAGCCTTATTGAAATGTGAGTAAATTTTCACCTAGCTACCTGGTACTCGAGATGGGGACCCTAAATTTTTAAGGACTCAGATCCGTTCGTTTTTCCTATACTCTAAACTCATACCCTCTCGTGTCCCTTCCCCAGCCTAATCTTTCCTAGTCTCTGGGCTTAACATTGTTTGCTCTGCAAACATTCCATGCAACTTTGTGCCTTGTAGTTATCCAGCAGTCTTTTTCTCTGCTAAGTGTCTGCTTTAGTGTAAACTAGGGAAAAGAGAGAGAAACACAGAAACAAAATTGGCAACTGGGATGCCTATGAAAAAGGAAGAGACACAGAACAAAAACCCACAAGCAGATGCTCCTTCTGGGTGTTTGTGTACCCCTGGTCTTTGTATTACTCCCTTTTTTTCCTGAAGCCAGCGGCCTGGGGATGTGTTCTGGAAGCATAATAACTAGCACAGGGTAGGAAATAGGAGCCCTGGGATTCACCTGTGGCTGTGGTGGAGTCTCAGTGCTTTTTCTGAACAGCCAGTAACCATCTGCTTGATTTGATTTACTGTCTTTCAAACAAGGTGGTTGCACCAGATAGGCCAACTTGAATGTTTCTTTACAGAGCTGAAGGACTATGGTTTTGCCTTTCTTAACTTGTGAAAGATTTGATTTATCTTTGATTCTTTAATATGCATACAATGAGGCTGATTATCTAGCAAAAAAAATGCCTATACTTTAATAGCTGAGAATTGAATTTAGTCCCCTAAGTCTGGGCTTTCCCTCTATGTGTTTGGCCATCTTATAAACAAAAAGCCTTTCTACTGAGCAAGACTCATTTGTGATAATGCAGTTTCCTAATCAAAAGTGGAAGAATATACCACTAAAACAATTTCTTGAGGTTTTCTTCACTGTTCGCTTAGTGTAGGGTTATATTTAGCCACATTTTAAGCTCTCCAATTTCCTTTGAAATGCACATGGAGGGAAATGAAGGAAGCGATTCAAAAACAATAGAAAAGATATTTAGAATAAATAGAGAAGGGCTTTGTGAAACCTACAAATGTTTAGGAAATACTTTAAGACTTTCTTCAGATCCTTAAACATACCACCTGTTTCTCTCATTTGGGTATTAAATGGGAGGTATGCACTGCTTTCAAAGCTATCAAGAGCTATAAAAGTTTTACCTATGGGTTAATAAAGATACAAAATGCATCATCCGGCCTCTTGGCTATCAGTACACTCTGCTTCAGACCTTTTTGAAGATAAAGGCTTTATCTCAGCCTTTACTTCCTGCCTCATAATTACTCAGCTAAGCTAATGAAGCCCATTTGGTTTTGTGAGCATTCAAAGGACTCATCTGCATGAAAGTTACTGGCCCTTAATTATGTAAAACAGATATTAAAAAATAATTCCCTGCCTCTGATCGGGATCAAGACTCAAGGGCTGAATACTGAATCTAAGCTTATTCAGAGCTGGCCTTTTTAATGCTCACAATCATTTGCTAGACTTAAATCCCTTGGGTGCTTCCTGCTCAGGAGGTCATATTTCTCTCTTTCGCTTCCTTACCTGCAAATATGGCACTGCAGCCTGGATGGTACCCAGCTACTCCCCTGTTTGCTCAGTGACATAAAACCTCCAGCTTAAGAATGACGATGTAGGGAAATATGATGTGGCTTTGGCATCCGCTTCCCTTTCACAGGTGTCTGATACGAGATGCTGTCAGAGCTAGGGTTTAACCTTGCATTGCCACCTTCAATTAGGGTGCCTTTGGATAAAAAACAGTAAAATGGATCTGAGTAATTGATGCCTCAATATTGTTGTATTTAATTTTATTTCTGGACCAGATGCACTGCCTATGTGGGCATTTTTCTTTTTCATGTGCTACAAAAATAGGTGCCGTTTGGGCTCTGTCACTGGAACTGTGGATTTGATGAGCTGCTCCCGTTGAGGAAGTCAGATGAAGCCAAGCTGTCATCCTAAAATATATTCGGTGGAAGGCAGATCTGCTATTGTTTTGATACCTTCACACTTAATGGGACTTTAATTTATTATAAATGTCTAGACTGCTAATAGCGATGAAACTTATTAGATATCATTCTCCAAATACAGAAAATGTAACAAAATAAATGTTGAGAATTTTAGATAGAGAAAAGCCTGTTAGTGGGTAGATGCCCTTAGAAACTGTACACTGGGTAAATTCTGATGCTTGAGATGTTGTATACTAGGGTTTTTTCCTCTTAAATTTAATTTTTTATTTTGCTCTTTTGGGGGTTTGAGAGGTGAGGAAGGTGGAGGGTATCAATAAGGTTATAAAATTATTTTCTAGAATTTGTCCCAAGAAAAGTGCTATACACCTCATTGCTGATATCACTATGATTCCTTTTGAGTACTACTCTTAAGAAGCTGTGTACCAATGCCAGCACCTAGTCCACCCTTCACAGCAGTTCTGGGACTCTTTTTCTGGAATGGCTATCAGAGCTGTTGTCATGCAAGGTCAGACAATTAAGTTCGAAGACTTGTCCTAGAAAAATTACTTTGAAGGGCAGACTGGGTCCTGGCATTGGTCCATAGTTTCCTAAGGGGAGTACCTCAAGGGTGATCATAGTGACATTCAGCCGTGAGGTGTACAGCACTTTTTCTAGGATGAGTTGGACAAATTAATTTTCTAACCTCATATATCCAGCACTGTCTAGCAAAAAATATATGATTCTCACATCTTACACATACACAGTTTACACAAATAAGAGGATGTCACTTCTTCTTGTGGTAGCTAAAGCTGGACAGATTTAAACAAAAGAAAAAGGTACATTTGAAGTATTGATGCCTGTAGTAGGTAGTGTAGAATACGCCCTCCTCATGAAGTTTCTTAGCCTCTGAAAACTATGTATGTGTCACATAATATGAGATGGGGAACTAAGATTGCAAATGGACTTAAGGTTGCTAAATAGCTCTCCTTAAAATAGGAAGATTATTCAGTACTGTCCAGTTGGGTCCAATGCTACATTACAATCTCAAGCATCCTTAGAAGTGGATGAAGGAGGTCAGGGTGATGGCACACCATGTGAGAGGTACTCGACGCATCATTACCAACTTTGGAGATGGTGAACGGAGATCACGAGCCAGAGATTGTAGGTAGAACAGGATCTGGCTCTGCTCACAGCTTAATTTTAGCTTTGTGAGACCTGTGTCAGACATCCAGCCTGCAGAACAGCAAGATCCTAAGTCTGTGTTGTCTGAAGCTGCTGGATCTGTGGTAATTTGGTACCTCAGCCATAGGAAACCGACACACTGCCTCATCAGAGAGGCAGCGGTTACCTCATTTTCTTCCCCAGGTTTGTGACATTTGGGGACGAAGCAGAGCTTTTCCTCCACTGGAATTTTTCCTTCTCTGTGACAGAGATGTCTTTGGCACCAAGTTGGTTCTAGCTTTAAATGTGTTCAGTTTGAACAGATGCGCGTTCTATTTTCTCTTTCTTGTTCCCTGAGATTACATGAGGAAGTTTGTTAAAATCCGCTATTAAGAACCTTAGCGCTGATATTTATACTTGCTTAGAAGGCTCTTTTGCTCACAGTGAATGTTGTCCTTATTTTCATGACTGTTTTGCTGTCCCAGCGAGCTCAGACATCTCGGCCTTTCTTGTTAGAGGTGGGATGAGTTTGCTAGCATTTCACATGGCTTTCTATTTTCTCAACTCATTAATCCTCTCTTGCTGGTTTCCTGTTGACTCAGTACTTGACTACCCTCATCCCTGGCCTGAGACTGATGTCTGGAATGAAGAAAAGCATAACTAAATTGAGGCAATCTAGAAATCCTATCATATTATTCATAGTTTTTAGTTTAAAGGCAGGCCTTCATACAGATAAGGAGTGTAGTAAAACAATTATAGGCAGTACCTGAGTAATGAACACAATAGGTTCTGTAGGTTTCTTCTTAAGTTGAATTTGTATGTAAGTTGGAACAGGTGAACTTACCTATTACCTGTAATAGCTTCTGATCATAACTGCAAGTCATATGTTAGATCAGATGTTTCTAACTCAGGACTGCCTATATCATGAAAATCTTCTGCATCATCCATAAAGTATTGTGCTATACAGATACAATGTTGCTTTCTACTTCTACTGTAGCCATCCTGTCATTGGATCAGAATCACTACTTATTGGGCTGAGAACTGGATGAAGAGGTTTATTTGTGTTCTAAGGCCACATCTTATGAAGACAACAGATCTTTGTGCAATCACAGCTCATATAGTACCAAGCCGGTATAATTGAATCAGTATAAACCAATTGTATTTATGAAACAGCTACTCTGTGCAAACTTCTACTTATTTATTCATTCATTTTCATTCAATTAGCATATACGTATTCATGTCTACCATGTATCAGGCATAGCTTCTAAGGAGGATGGCTGTTATTTGGTGGCAGGGGTATCTGAAGGATGTGATTGTTGTGCTTTTCCTTAAAATACCTCTGTCTTTCATACACGAGGCAGCGGTCATGGAACTTGTAGGTGAAAGCTACCAAAGGCAGGTGCCTGATTTGGTTAGCGGTTGGAGATACTGTGGTAAACTCCCTAACCAACCCAATTCCCTTCTATATTCAGAAGACTCCCAAGAGGAATGTTCAGTGCCACATCACATAGATCTCTCCTTCCCTAATCCACGATCTCTCCAGGCACCAACAAGTAGCAGCCACCTGTTGTCTGGCTAGCAGGCTCTTATACCAGGTCAGAGGCATTTGGCTATAACTGTAGAAATTTGATTACTTTATTATCAATAAACCAAAGACCCTTCCTCCCTATAAATCTATACTAAAAGCATTTTACTTCCTGTATATCATAAGCTGATCTATTTTTGCCTAAATGGACTTTAACAGAGTTCAAAAACAATGAGCTCATGAGAATGAAAAGCATTCCTCCTCCTTACATTTTTTTGAGCATCAGCTTGTTTCCGTTGAATTATTAATGTTTGTATTTACAAATCTAGCTTTGCAAAGTAAACTGCTGCAGAACTGTGCCTTTTCTAAGGAGAGAACTGTCTACCTCTGCGTCAGTGAGCTGGAGACAAAAGGTTAGTGATCTCCTCATTGTCAGTACAAACATTGTAGTTAATCAGTCATTATGGATGTGTTTGGGGAGAAAATAATCTTGAAATTATATTCAGTGCTTTTTACCTGTTTCACCTTGTTTTTCTCTTTGATTTCCTTCACTCCCACTTTAAGGATTGTTCCCTCACCCTTACTCTCAGACAGCAGACCTTGTCACAAGGGTCAAAAGCCTTTGGCTTCTAAGAAGCAGTAACGCTTGTCTGTTCAGACATATGTTTCACCCCAAGACTGTGTGATCTGATTGGTGGCAGATACACTCTGAGCCAGGCATCAGAGCAACCCATCAAAGAAATTTTATATACTGCCAGAGCTCAACTGTCCAAGACCCCAGCATGTCACTGTATGGCTAAATAACAGAGAAAAGTGTTGTCACTTTCACTTCATTGGTCATTCTAAGAAGCTCTCTTCTCTTCAATTACTCATGGGTGTCAGAAGAAGAAAGAGAACACTGCAGAGATATTATGTGTTGTGATACCTCCAAGGTGATTACTTTATTTCCCCATCAATCATGTAAAGAAAATTCTCCTAGTTTTCTCGATAATCCTATTTTTTTTCTTTTGAATAAAGGAGACTGACTTTCTACCAAATGAGCCACTGAATAAGCACTGTCATTACTAACTTTTGACCTCATTAGGGTTTATTTAGAGTTCCCAAGCTGCAGAAGGGTCAGAAAAGTAATTTTTCCAGAAATGGGTATGAAAAGAGGAATGATAGTTTTGCAGGAAACAAATTGCAGATTGATTCTTCAGATTTCCAGGCTGAGAAACCATGCAGTCTCTTTCCTTGGGCATTTAGTGAAGGGTTAAATTTACTTCTGGAATTAAATGTGATGAGATCACATAGACCATTGGTATGTATGTGGGGCAATGGTAGGGATAGTTAGAGTCCCTTATTGATAGATAAAAGTTTGGCTCTAGATGAAGAAGGAACACTCACTTTTCACTCACATTAAGAAGCAAGAGTTCATACATGTAAAATTAGGAGTTCACATATGACTTATACTTGCTCCCTTTCTAGCAGGGATATCCAGCCATTTTCTTTCTTTGCCACAAATTGGAAGAATAAGAGTTGCCTTGGGCCACATATTAAATATACAAACTCTAAGGAAAGCTGATGACCAAAGAAGGGTTCTTGCATACTTTTCACAATGTCCGACACCACAGATTAGCAAAACGGTGCTCAAATAATCTGTATGCAGCTCTCAGGCCACAGTTTGGACACTCCTGAATTGGAAAGCACTTAAAACAGTGCTTGCCATAGTTGGCACTACATAAGCATTGACTGCTAGTGGTGTTATTATAACCATTTCACTTCACATGTTTTTGTTATTATTCTGTCATCTCTATGTGGTTGGTATGAATGTTTGTGTTGCAACTTAATCTCCAATGCAATAATATTAAGAGGTCTGACATTTGGAAAGTGATCATCCCCCTAATGGATAACTAATAAAAGGACTTCAGGGAACTAGGTAGCTTTCTTTTTCTGACCTTTCTACCTTCTGCCATGTGAGGATACCTGCTTATTCCCTCTGGAGGATGAAGAGACAAGGTACCAGTTTGGAAGTAGAAGACAGCTTTCCCAGATGACAGCTTTCCCAGACACCAAATGCTGGCATCTTTATCTTTGATTTACCAGCCTCCAGAATTGTGAGAAATGCATTTCTGTTCTTTATAAATTATTCAGTCTCAGGTATTTTATGATCTCAGCACAGATGCACTGAGAGGATGAGTAAACCTTTCACCTACTCAACAATGTAATGAAACTGATTTTTTGTTGTTAGAAATTTGCTTTCCTTATTTGGAGTCATGACCCAAAAGTCCATCTGAGTGATCAGCTGGCCTCCCTTCTTCCATCCGTCCACTCAACCATTCATCAGACTGCCATCTGCACATTTATTCATTCAACATCTATTGAACTTCCTCTACTCTGGGCTAGGCAATGACACCCAACAATAGACCAAGGAATTATGGTTCCTCCCCACATATATATGGAGACACCCTTTCCAAAGAATTTTTCACTTATCTTCTGTCTCAACAGTTCTGCACATCAGGTCAAATTGCCTGTATACAAATGAGGTAGCTAAAACTTAGGAAAAGTGAGCAACTATGCAGGGTCATTTGACATGTAGACCGTATTTGCCTCAAGGGTACAGGACAGGCCATTTAAAGAACTTTATGATAGTGTTTCCTGAGCTTCCCTGTAACTATGTCCCTGATAATTCAAGGGTACTTACTTATACGAAGTTCTGAAATGATAGTATCTGCCATCTGCCTTAAACTGATGGAAACTTTCTGGCAAAATATTCTGAAAAATAAATCAACTTTGGATTTGTTTTGTCTCTGCAGTACTGCAAGTAAAAAAGTCTTCTGTTAGGAAAGCAATATTATACACTTTGGAATATGTTAACAGACATGAGTTAGTGCTATTTTAGGTTATAGATGCTTAAGTGAAAAAGGAAGATTTAATGTAAGTATAGAATGATGTCTTAGGGAACCCAATCGAACCCAATCAAAGGATGTGGCAGGGACTTTAAAAGAACCTAGACCTCAAAAATCCTAGAACCTTGGGCAGAACAACCTGCCTTTGATCAAATTCTCTTTGCATGTCTGTACCATTTCTTTTCTGTCTGAGGGTTTTTGTCTATTTCTGTTTCATTCACATAAGGGGGACGTGAAAACCTACATTTCTTGAGATAATGCAATACAAAATTTGGACCATTTTCTTTTGTTCCTATTCTAAATACCCAGTGATGGGATTCCCTCCCCACAACCTGATCAAATGCCTAAATCTATTATTGTTACATAAATATGGCTTCAGGAAGCCCATCCCTTGAGAAAGGGTAAGCCAATTCCAGAGAAGGTATTGGACATGCTACTAAAAGATGATGCCTCCCACACACAGGAGAGAAGGCATGTTCCTTGCCATTGACCTCTCATTAGGGAGCATGCTAACAGGAGCAGAACAAAGTAACTGTAAGCTCAGAACAGCTATCCCATCGTTCATAATTCTGAGAGAATGATGACAAGATCAATGCAGAAAGTTAGCCAAAGAAGACTTCTAAATGCCTTGTATCATTGAATTTCAACTTCACTCTCTTTAAAATAACTGTCATAATTTAATATTTATAGCAATTTCAAGGAAATTGTAAGCAGACAATAAGCAAGGAACAGCACACCTATGTGCTGAGTCTAACGTCCTAGTGTGTTTACTCCTGTTATCTTACCCTGTCTCATCTTTTGATATTCTCTGCCACAGATTTTATGTTCTAGCGTAATGAGATTGGCACTCAATATTTCACTAAAGGGATGAATCATTCCATGTCTCCTTCATGTATCTCATTTGTTTTAATTTAGCTTTGCTTGTACAATTAATAATATTTGATTCATGTCTGTTTCTCCACCTAGGTCCTAAATTTCATGACCTTCTAGGATCTGGTGCAGTGTCTGGCACATAATGGGTACTCATCAAAGGTGTGGAATGAATGAATGAGTGAATGAATCAATATCAGAGTGATTGCTTGACAGTAACACCCTTATAAAGCTTAGGTGGAAACCAGAAGTGGGTTAACAAAAATCTTCCAGCATGTATAAGACGCCCCCCCCAAGCTGATTTTATTCTTGTTATTTTTTCACTTACAAAGATACTATTTGCACAACTTAATAAATTTAAAGACTGTGAAAGACTGTGAAGTAAGAAGCCAGAGTGATCCTCTCTTCCTATTCCTGATTTTATTTCCTAGACTCTTTCAGTATTATCCTTTCTGAGGCTTATGAATCCTCATACAATATTATAAACATATGTGTACAGGATTGTATTTTGATGGTGGATTTGTTTCCTGTTTTAAAAGTGACATTGCTGGCTCAGCACCTGTGGCTCAATGGGCTAAGGCACTAGCCACGTACACCTGAGCTGGCGGGTTCGAATCCAGCCCAGGCTGCCAAACAACAATGAAGGCTGCAACCAAAAAATGGCCGGGCGTTGTGGCGGGCGCCTGTAGTCCTAGCTACATGGGAGGCAGAGGCAAGAGACTCACTTGAGCCCAGGAATTGGAGGTTGCTGTGAGCTGTGATGACATAGCACTCTATCCAGGGTGACAGCTTGAGGCTCTGTCTCAAAAAAAAAAAAAAGTGACATTGCTTTAAAATGTGATTTTTCCCCTTAATATCTAATGGACATATTTCTTGTCACTACATCAATATGCCAGTTATTACAGAGGAGAGGATGAATTTGATGCTAAGGAACAATAGTTCAATAGCAACATAGCAGAGCATAGCCTTGTTACTATTAACAGCTACCTAGCTTTAGCCTGAGGATGATTTGAGCTGGGTTTGGCAAAAAAAATCTGCCCAGTTTGGCTCAGTACCAGTTTTTATAAAGAAAGTTTTATTGGAACACAGCCACATTCATTTGTTGTATATTGTTTATGACTACTTTAATGCTGTAATGGCACAGTTGGGTTGTTACAGCAGAAACCATGTGCCCTACAATGTGTAAAGTATGTACTCTATGGCCCTTACAACAGTTGCAAACTAATTGGTGTGTGTGTGGTGGTGGTGGTGGTCAGGGACATGTGAAAACAAATAGTCCCTGATTCCCCTCCCACACTGTTATGTGACTATATTAAAAAAAAAAAGTTTGCTGATCTCTTGTGTGGGCTATGAGTAACCAGACTATCTCTGACTTGAAAGCCTCATCAGAACCTAGTGTCAAAGATGATGTGGGGGGACTCAGATTGTGAAGATGCTAAAATCATGCACTATTTGTGGATATTGTGGTTTCTACTTACTTTTGGCAAGTTTGTGACAAGTGATGCAGGTAACTCGAAAGAAGACAGAGAAAATTCCTAGCATGTATAGTTATTACTACTACAGTTTCTCTCATTAGAATTCTGTTTGCATTCTCAAAAACATTAACACATATCCACACCCCCTACATCTGTTTGTTTAAATGGGATTTTCAGAGTTTTATTACTTGATAGTTAATAAAACGCAGAATGATTCAATCACAGCCTACATTTATTACTATCACTCAGTAAATGGCACAGTGTGTGAATCGTACAGTCTTGCATTTCCTTGTTTAAATCTATGCACAGTTAATATTTGTATAGAATATGCAAAGGAGATGCAAAGGATTAACCAAAAATTCCTTGAACACGGCATTATAACCAATGAGGGGCCCTAGACTGCACTGGATCTGAATTAACCTCAAGGTCGCTCTGGCCCCTTGGTTTAAGAGGAGAGAGTGTGACACAGAGAAGTTGGTGGAGTATGTCCCAAAGGGTTGGTGACAACAGGCTTGATCACCTCTGTTCTATCTGGGTGTTGGCCAAGGTAACAGTAAAATAGAGCACTTGAATTTCATGAACAGACTGGACCTTAAATGTTAATATGCAGAACCATGCCAAAAGTTGTTTAAAATGCAAACTTAGACTCAGGCATTGGAGTTCAGAATTCTGGGTTGGGGAGCAGAACTCTGCCATTTTAATTAAACCTTTTAGGTGATTCTGATGGAAACATTCATGGACCAAACTTGGAGAAGCACTGCTTTTGGCTAGGATTACCCACCTCACCCCACCTCCCTATCTACTTTTACTCTCTCTTTGCTTACCCTTTCCTGGTCTCTATCCCTTCCCCTCATTATATGCCAGATACCCCAATAGAAATGTATGCATGTGCTCCCGTGCCCTCAGGTACACACATAGGTGCGAGGGATGACTATATTTGAGAACCCTTGCCCTTTTCTTTTACCCGTCTTTCTTGGCGGTCACCAATATATTTTGTTCTCTCTCTCAGGTAAATGTTCGCATCTAAGGAAATCACTGGATTCTTTTTAAGTTCAAGTTTCTCATCTGGTAAACTGTGTCCTTGGTAAACAAAACTATGGTCCTTCTGAGCTAACCTGTTATTTTTCTTCTCCCACCCCTCTTTGTAATATTCTAACAGGTTTGCCAATCCTCCCATATTTCACTCCTCTCAGGATCTTGTGGGTTCAAACAGACTGAAACAGACTGAGAGTTCCATGTGGTCTCCAGCTACACCTATCTTATTCCTGTCTCAATACCTGGCAGAGGGTTTGGTGCATAAAGGGGTACTCAGTAAATGTTAAGTAAATAAGGAATGGATAAATAATCAATGTAAGGATGAAATGAATCAGGGCAGAGTAAATCTCAGAAATTTTATTAGCAGCTAAGTAGGGCTATGAGGCCGTCATATGCAGATATTTTATTTATTTGAAACTGGGTCTGTTGATCTCAAAATTGGTTTATATTTAGAAACTTGATGTGAAAGATACTTCTATTGAATCTGACCTGTGTCTGGCAGCTTTCTCCTATCCTACCAAATGTTCCTGCACCCAAGTTCTTAACTGCAAGCATTGTCAAACAAAATAGCAGATTTTCTATCATTTCCTATTTTCTATAGTCACAGAAAATACCTTAGGAAAATGATTTTTGAGAGATCTGTACCTCTTTGGGGGCCTTACGATCTTTGCTTTTTGTTGTTGTTATTGTTGTTTGTTTGTTTGTTTTGTTGTTGTTTGCTGTGTCCACATTTTTAATTATCAAATAATGAGAAATCACAATGAAATAAAATATAGAAGGTTTTTATCTTTCAAAACTACATATTTGGGAATTAACCTGGACTGAGTTTACAACATTCTACATCATTACAATAATTATAGTAAATGATTGTTTACAAAGTTGAAAACATTTTGGAGTGGAAAAAATTCTATAATTAGTATGTCTTTACTGTAACTTTTCAATAGTATAATACCGTGTGACATTCTGGGCATTTTTTTTCAGAGTGTGCAAAGGATAAGAATGCCTTCCCCTCCTTATATTTATTTATTTTTTTCAATATTTCAATTGGAATCCTTTGGGCTTGGGCAAGGACTGGAATTTCTGGTTGCCCAGGAGGTGTGAGTTGGAAGAAGAACTTAATATTTGGCAGGTAGTACAGTAACAAAGCAACACTCACCATGTCTTTCTTTCCCATGTGTCTTTATTACTCCTTTTGCATTCTTTTTTTTTTTCAGAATAAAACAAACAAAATATAAGAGAGAAGAAGGTAGAGTTTTTAGGAGGGGTAACTCCTGAGTAACTGAAAAAAAAAAAAAGAGAGAGAGAGAGAGGAGAAAATGGTGGAGAAGAGGAAGAGGAAGAACAGCTAGGGGGAGCTGGGAGCAGAAGGAGGGTGGCACAATGAAAAGTTATTTTTAATTATTGGGAGACCTTTTTTAACAGTAACAAAAAAGTCAGTTCCTCTTTTTAAAAAGACCTCACTCACAATTGCCTTTATCCTCCTACTCTGGAAAAAGTAATGTTGTCTTCAATTGTATAGAAATATTTTTTAAGAAGTTTTTTTAAAGGCTCCACTTAGGAGCAGGTGTGAGGAGCGAGCCCACGTCCCTGTGCCTGACACAGCACAGAACTGTCTCTGCAGCCGGCACATCGCCTCCGGTGCTCCCAAATTGCCTTCAAACAGTACCGCCCTATAGTAGGTTGTGCTATTTTAGATTCACCACAAAAAACAGTAGCTATATTTACTAAGAGCTTCAGGAGCCAGGTCTTGGGTTATGAGCTTTTCAGCAGCATCTTGTTCGTTCTCACAAAGACCTGGTGGAGTCCTGTGTCTCTGCTTTGCAAAGGAGGAGCTGAGTCTCAATGAAGCAGCGAAATGTGGCTAAGGACACTTGTCAGTGGTACAGTTGAGGTTTGAAGTCAAGTCAAGCTCTCTTTCCCTCCTTCTTTCTCTCTCTTCTTTTATTGACTTTTAATTCTGAAATAATTTTAGACTTGCAAAAAAAAAATACAAGCATAGTATGAAGAATCCCTGTACACTCTTCTCCTAGATTCTCTGGATATTAAGACTTTTCTCCATTTAGTTCATCATATTCTCTCTGTATATATACAGTAGAACCTCCATAGGTGACCACCTTCCTATGCCAACCACATCTTTAAGTTGACCTCATTTTCATAGACTGGACATGAACCACATGTACATATCAGTACAGTAGGCCTGGTTCCTTATGTTGACCACCTCTGTTATTGACCAGTCTATTGCAGTCTCTTGGGTAGTCAACTTACAGAGGTTGTACTGTATGTGTGTGTGTGTCTGCATATGTGTGTGTGTGAATATATATATATATGTATATGTATATTTAATTTTCTTCTGAAATGTTTGAGAATACGTTGCAGACATAAGGCCTCTTTATTTCTTGTGTGTAAAAAGCAAGGCATTCTCCTAGAAAACTTCAGTACAATTATCAAATCACAAAATTAACATTCATACAAAGCTGTTTCTCCTATTTCTTTTACTAAGTTCTACAGAACTTATGGAAATGCTGCTGACACCCTTTACTCCTGGTCCAGAGTCCATTCCAGAATCACATGCTGTGTTCATTTGTCCTGGCTCTCTGTGCCCCTCAAATCATTGCTCACACTTTCTGTGTCTAGCAGGACCTTGCTGCTTTTGAAAACTATGGGCCTATTGCTTTCCAGAATGTTTCTTATTCTGGGTTGGTCTTATGTGGCATTTCCTCACGTTCAGAATCAGATTTTGCCCTTTTGGTGAGAATACCAAAGATAAAGCATTACATCCTTCTTAGTTCACTGTAGCAGGATGCGTATAGCCTCACTTTGTCTCATTCTTGAAGATGCTCATTAATGTGGATCACTTGGTTAGTGTGGTGTCTGTCAGGCTTCTCAACTGAGGCATTACCCCTTCATTTAAATTAATAAATATCTTGTTGGAAGATACTGTTAGAAAACTTAAGTATCTGCTTATCTCATACTCTGGCCCATTCTTTCAGCATTCACTAGTGCTTCTTGGCTGAAAAACTTAACTATTGTGATGATTGCTAACTGGTGATGTTCTAGTTTACTTATTCCTTATTTATAATTCGAAATTCTATAAGAACTTTCCTCCTCCATCCCCCACTTTTAAAAAATAAATATAATTGGATATATATTGGAGGTTTACAACATGATATTATGGTATACATATGGATAGCAAAATGATTACCATGGTAAAGCACATTAACATATCTGCCCTCTCACATAGTTTCTTCTCTGTGACAAGAGCAGCTAAAAATCTCCTTGTTTGACCAATGTCTCTGATAGTTTTCTCAACTACAGTCCTCAGGTTATGCATTAGATCTCTAGACTTATTCATCCTACATATCTGCTTGTCACTTCTCCTTCATTCATTCGTTTACACCAGTAATAAATTTATTTTTATTATGTGCTATAATTGCTTGCTATCATTATTTTGTTTTTCTAATCATTCCCAACTAAGCCAGGGAAGCTCTTCATTCTGGCTTATGTTCCTTTTGCTATGTGCCTACATTTTTTTTCTGAGCCATTTCTTAATTTCTGGCCCCACAAAATATTCCAAACTCATCTTATTCCTTTTTCCACTCTTGGAGTCAGATGTTTCTCCTAGGAGCTCTGGTTCCTTTTATTAGAGAGTGGTATTTAAAAACCAAGATCTGGATGTCAGGGGTGCTCAACTGTTACTGGGATGTCATTGTTTCTCAGCCTTTCAGTATACTAAGCTAAGAAACGTGTACATGTGTATTTAACTTCTACACATACCACACCCATATCTATTTTTAATTTTTTTTCCATTTATATATTAAAAACTATGAACTCATAGTGATATCTTAAGCCTCTATAGGCTGCTCTCCTTCTGCTCAAAACAGACACTTTGGAGTCCTTTGATGATTTTTAATTGTCATTATTTTTCACTACACTTTTTTCTTTTGAATGAATTTTTTTCCATGGGAAAAAATGCATGCCTGTGTCTACTACAATTTATTATCTTATTTAAACAGTCAATCATTATAAATAAATCACCAGCACATAAATGTAGACACCCAGCCCGCCCCCCTACCATGGCAATGTAACATTTTGCCTTAAATTGCTTCAGTTATTGTTCCATAAGGATGAGAAAAAGAAATTTCCATCCCATATTTTGACCATTTATCACTTTGGTGACTACTTTGGGGGCTTCTCTAAGGAGTAAAACATTATTTGATTTCTTTTTCTTTTGATCAGGATTGCTTTAATGATTTTGATCACCTTTATTTCTATCCTTTTTCCTCTTTAAAATTAATTTTGAAAATAATTATTGTACTGCTAGGAATCCTCAACAGCTGTGCTACCATCTCAAAGTACCATTATTATCACTCCATTAGGTAACACAATAATAATCACCCCTGATCTGTGTCTCTTACATAAACAGGCCCTGCTAATCACAATATGCCTCTAATCTCTCCTCTTAAAAAGGAAAAAGCAGCAGAAGCAGCACCAGAAAAAGAGGAAAATGATATAAGGAGAAATCCTTCTAAAAGCTTTTGGTTTGGCCTTATTACCCCATGGTATGGCTTAACGTTAGAGTATTAATGTCTTTATATAGTGATCAAGGAAATGCCATGAACGATATCTGTAACAATATGATCAAAATATTTCTGAATGTATATGAATCGTGTCCTGTGATTGCACCAATGTACATAATTATGATTCAATAAAATTATTAAAAAAAAAAAAAACATTCTAACCTCCTTTTACAAGGAGCACAATGGGAGTCTATGAGGAAAATATCAATCGTTTTCTCAGTTGGCTATTTAAAGAGATAGATATAGACTTTTCTGAGTTTCAGGCATATTCCACTTGATATTACAGGACTGGACTTCATTCTGAATATTATGAATATTTATGATGTTTGATGTTTGGACTTTTTAAAAGGTCACTTGAAAATGAAGTCACTTTCATTTTAAAGTAGAGAAAGTGAACATGAAAAAGAGAAGAGCTTTTAATGAAAACCATGATGTCTGTTCTCCTGCAAAAGGTCTTCATTTCCTGTAATAATTGTATTTCTCAATGGCCTTCCTTATATTAGATGATTGCATCTTGGCGTGGCGTATGACAGTATTTCAGCCCAGGAATTGAGGCTTCTGTGACAAAATGACAATCATACTTACCTGACACTTTTGTTTCAGCCCACACCACCCCTGGAGATAGGAACAAATCAGCAGTATTCACCCAGAGCACACACACGCACATTTTCCTTGGTTACAGTACTTTATTTGAAAAAGTCATAATTAAAGCTACATTAATATAAAAATGAATCTTACTTATAAATATTCAGAGGTGTGGCATAGACCATAGGGCAGGGCAATAAACTGGGCTTCAAGAGGATGCCAGGCCTTAGGACCAGGACCCAAAGGTTTTATTCTCCTCACTTCCCTGTGTCTTCTTTACTACAAGATCATGACATAGAGAATACCAGTCCTAAAAGGTGGTCCATGGCAAGTGGATATTTGGTTAGATTAGTTTGGGGAATGCTCCATACCATAGCTACCAGCTCTAGAAATTTAATAATACACAGTAGATTATTAAGGTCTCTACAAAGTTCTGTGGTAAAGACATCTGTTTAATCTTCTTTAATTCAGCAATTCCCAAATCATTCGACCATTGCTTTGAAAATTGTCATTTTAAACTACTCTAATAATACAGAATTAAACTTAATTGAATTAAAGGAGTTCTTCGTATTATTTTTGAAAGAATATGGCTGAGGTGAGGACTAGTTAAGTAACCAGTTTAAGGTCATGCCACAGTTTTGAGACTCTTCGTTCAGCTCTGTTCACACCAGTGCTTACACTTGTGGATCTTGTCTGAGGGACTGCTTCCTAATGCCAATTTACTTTATTACCCATCCCTGTTAGTGCTAGCATTTTAAAGAAGCTCTTCATTTTAAATTGAGTGATTTATTATTTCATTGGTTCTCTTGACAGGCAGCCTGCTGTTTCACAGAATACCCAGCAGCTCTAGTTAAACATGCACCTTTATTTCTTGCGTATAACAAATATATCTTCATCTGTTTCTGGTTATAGAAACTTTGGTTCCAAATCTTATTAATTTTTTTTTATTCCAAATGGTGACAGTTAAAAGGAGCTGAAACTGACTACTATGTTATACTAATCTGTGAATACAAGCAACATATATTTTGGTTGTGCTTTCTGTAACACTCGCCATCCATTTTCATTTCTTTTTTTTTTTTAATTTATTTTTTTATTTTTGTTATAGTGTTTGGCTGGGGCTACGGTTGAACCCGCCACCTCTGGCATATGGGACTGGCACCCTACTCGTTGAGCCACAGACACCACCCTTCATTTCTTTTTGTCCTGAATCTGATGGAAGTGAGGGAAGAGAACTTGGAGTGTCAAGTCCTGAGAGGCTATAGAGTCAGAAATCTTAGTAAATAAACCAACTTTTCTAACGAAGACTAGTAAGGATAATAAAGTTTTCCTGGGGAAAGTCTTCTGGGAAAAATGGGAAGAGCCAAGTAGAATATCAGAAATGAAAAGATGAGGAAACTGTTGGTGGAATAAATATCAAGAGAATAAAGTTTTATAGTTTCTACCAACAAGAAAAGGATAATCTTAAAGTAAATGCCAGTTGTTTCCCCTGTCCTTAGGAATAATTAGCAGGAGTAGCAGAAGAGGTGACAACATGACTTTAGTGGAAATGTGGCTCTAGTCATGAAGCTGGGCCAAACATTGTATTACAGCCTTTGAGATAGAGACTCATTTCTAAAATCTAGCCATTTACTAAATGGATGAAGGAACAAATACAAATTTATTTCTGTCTAGGGGCAATGACTTTCGATGCTTTGCTCCTTGAAGGAGCTTCTCAAACTGGGAGGAGATAGGTCATGACAGTAGAAAAGTGACATGGGAGAGGTAGCCCTGTGCAAATTGAGAAACAGAACATTTCCAACAGGGACAACCAGGGAATACTTCAGGCAAGAGGAAAAGAATGAACAAAGGTTTACAATTTTTATGGAGGTGCATCAGCAACTATTTCACAATACCGTTGTGTAATAAACTGTCCCCAAAACTTGGTGGCTTAAAATGATATTTATTATGATTCCTGTGCCCATGGATCTTCTTGGCTGTGAGTTAGGTCCAAGAGCCTCTCATTCTCCAAGAACTAGCAGAAACCAAGACATCTTCTCAGGGTGAAAGACAGGAGTGCTCCAAGTCACTTTTCAAGCTCCTGTTGCATCCACATCTCTTACCATACCATTGACCAAATCAAGTCTAATGTCAAATGAGAGTGGAAATATACATGCTTCACCTAGGGAAAGGAAGTAGAGGGGGATGAATTCCTTGAACAACAAAGCAATCTAATTTGGGGGGAGGTGGAATACAGGGCTGTATTTTTATATCCAGGGAACTGGTTAGGAAGTAACAGAATTTATATCCTAAATAAGACCTTGGAGATTGTGTGAGAGAGACTTGAATTCCAGCTGAGGATAAAATTACCAAGGCAAGAGTGAAGTGAGTTTTTACAGTAAGTCATGATCTGCAGGATGTTCAAGGGAGATGGGCACTAAAACATACCTGTCCAGAAACATTTACCTAGTAGCATAATTTTCATATCTTTTGAGAAAACAGGTTTGAGAGCATAAGAATAAAAGCAGTACCCAGATTTTAAGAGGCTGAAGAGGGTGAAGTGGTAGTGAGGTAGAGCCAATTAGCTAGTATCAACATCTCTTTTTGAAGACATAATGGGCAGAAAAGAAATAGAGTTTTGAGTAAGAGTGAGTAAAAGTGAGAGAAATTTATGCACATACATGTACTATGGGAATATGTCCTGTGGGGATATTTGGTGTCCTGGGATAATGAGTAGATGATGCTGTCTTTGTCTCTCTTTCAATATAGGATGTTTTATAAGATGATCAGGCAAGGTTAATGAGTAAGGCAATTCACTTCCCCAAGAGTTTTGTTGTATATGAGCATGTAAATGTGATGTACTGAAGGACTCATGAAACTCATGAATTTTGAGATCACCTCTGCTATTTAATATGCTCAAGGGACCTTATTTTCAAACATTAGGTGGGGGCACAATATTTACCTGTACCGTTAACAAGCAACTTACTAACACAATCAGTCACTTGAGTTGTTAATTGATGTTTAATTTTTTAATTGCTCACACCTGCAGATATTTCCCCCAATAGGAAAGGAGACCTAGTTTCAACACAAGGTGATCAGATTTGGGATTTTCCTTTTTGCATGTGTGAGTAGATACAACTCCTGTGTATTCTCCAGAGATTTAGTAATATAATGCAGTCATCTGGTGGTTGAATACTGACCATGAGCTTAGAATAGGACCAGTTAATGGGAGGTCCAAAGAAGGAGAGGGTAGAATCTCTCCCCTCAAGTGTCAACCACTCTATCTGGGAAGAGAAGCCCTGCATAGAAGAAATAATGAGTTATTAAGACTGTATTATATCCTGGTACTACGAAGTGCTGAAGAAAAGTGTGTCAGACAGAAGAAAGTGTTTCTATATCGTAAATTTATATTATTTTTCTTCCTCAGTATGCTCTCCCATCTCATAGGACACTGAAAGTGCCTAGAAAGGTGTGAAGCCCTCCATGGATAGAACATCTTATTATCCTGTGGATTCCATGTGAGGGAACCTAAGTTGATTGATGCCTGTAAAGGTTGAATATTTGACAGCCAGGAAATATTCTATACAGCACACAATGTTTGTCTGAGAAGAAATTTTACGAAGTGAGGGCAAACCTCTCACTCAGCCACAGTGCCCAAAATATTGTCATTTATTGAGTTATTTACTATGGAAATAATGGATGAACTGAAAATCCATCTAAAGTATGTGTTTGTTTTACTGTCTTGGACCTAGAGCCCGTCAGAGCAAGGGCCTTCCCTATCTTTTTGCTGGACTCCAGCTCTGAAAGCAGTATTTTACATAGCATTACATGCTCAGTGAATGCATGTTGTTAGAACAAGTAATTAAAGTAGAAAGGTTACATTAGGAATTTTATTTTAAGTGATTTGGTATTTTGTCCTGGATTATAACAGGTTGAAATTAAACTATATATAACCTGTAGTTTGCTGTCATTTTGAACTATTGAGATATTTTTTTTTAATAATTTTATTGAATCATAATTATGTACATTGGTGCAATCACAGGGCACGATTCATATACATTCAGAAATATTTTGATCATACTGTTACAGATATCCTTCATGGCATTTCCTTGATCACTATA
>CAUYON010094360.1:0-15759 GCA_963573935.1 Arctocebus calabarensis | reverse complement strand
TATGCAACCATGAAATGGGATGGATTGTATTGGTGACCCCAATTATTAACCCCCTGATTCCATGCCCTTTGAACTATAACTCTGCAGCCCTACTACATATCCACATTCTGATTCTAATTCTGTGCTCAGCCTTATGATTTAGATGATGTCAGCAAAGATGAAGCAAGCAAAAACTTTAAAATTACTTTTGGGGGCAAAACATTTTTGTAAGTGGGACTTTACCTAACAAATGCAATTTGTGTAACCTGGTTTCTTGTACCCTCAATGAATCCCCAACAATAAAAAAAAAAAAAAAAACTTGCGCAGAAGAATTGGCCATCCTAGAAAACCTGGAATGCCTTTGATCTAAATACTTGCAAGTAGAGTGGCCATAAACCAGCTGAGGTACCTGAAGGGGGTCATTCTCCTTGTCTGTCCTAATTTTCAAAGGCTTTATTTCCCATTCTCTTTCTTTAAAAGAAGCAACTGGGGCTCGGCGCCTGTGGCTTAACGGGCTAAGGCACCAGCCACGAACACCTGAGCTGGCGGGTTCGAATCCAGCCCAGGCCTGCCAAACAACAATGACGGCTGCAACCAAAAAATGGCCGGGCGTTGTGGCAGGTGCCTTTAGTCCCAGCTACTCAGGAGGCTGAGGCAATAGGGTCACTTGAGCCCAGGAGTTTGAAGCTTCAGTGAGCTATGATGATGCCATGGCACTCTATCCAGGGTGACAGCTTGAGGCTCTGTCTCAAAAAAAAAGAAGCATCTGGACTGTGGTCTAGGGTTTAGTGTACTGCATCTGAGCCTGCTGATTGTGGATGGGACATCACCGAATTTTACTACTATGTTTCTCCTTTATCTGAAAGTGAGGCATTCTGTTTCCCCTTTTGCAAAAGCATGGAAAGGCCAGATTGAGACTAATTTGGGGAGGAAGAGGGAATACAGAAGACCATTTAGAATGCACACACAAATCAAAATTAGGATCTAAACAACAAATTATCCGAAGAAACCCCTTGGAAAAGAACCAACAGCTCAGAACAAACCAAAGATCATCAACCACCACGTTTCCTCACACTTCATACAAATGGTACCAGCCACCACTTTTCCTCACACTCAAGATTATTGTTATCACAATACACAAACTCACCAGACAAGTGGTACTAAAATTTGTAAACAATGAAAACACAAATAATATAAGGAATTCTCAACACAATCTAAAATATTACAGTCTATCAATCAAATAGTAATTTTCATTTAACAGCGACTTCTCACATTCCAGCACATACATTGGATTTCTCTTTACACATAGGTTCATAGCAATAGCTATACAACGGGTTACAATTAAGTTTGCAAACTCATTCTAGAAAAAGTGCTACATACCTCATTGCTGATATCATTATGGTCACCTTCAAAGTACTCCCCTTGGGAACCTATGCACTGATGGCAGTGCCTAGTCCACCCTTCAAAGCAATTTTGAAAGTCTTTTTCTGGAATTGGCCATCAGAGCTGTCATTGTATTACCTGTCATGTTCTGAATGTCATCAAAATGTTTTCCTCTCGGCTCGGCGCCTGTGGCTCAACAGGCTAAGGCACCAGCCACATACACCTGAGCTGGCGGGTTCGAATCCAGCCCGGGCCCGCCAAACAACAATGACGGCTGCAACCAAAAAATGACTGGGCGTTGTGGCGGGCGCCTGTAGTCCCAGCTACTTGGGAGGCGGAGGCAGGAGACTCGCTTGAGCCCAGGAATTGTAGGTTGCTGTGAGCTGTGATGCTACAGCACTCTACCCAGGGTGACAGCTTGAGGCTCTGTCTCAAAAAAAAGAAAGAAAGAAAATTCCTAATGGAAATATTATCATATTATGGGTTAGTTTTCAACATATTAAATTGGGGGGGTACATTCAGACCATAGCTCCTCTTATCAGACATACAGTTTGCCAATATGTTCTCTCATTCTGTGGTTGCCTTTTCATTTTGCTGATTATTTGCTTTGTTATGCATTATTTGTTAATTTGATGTAATCCTACATATTTTTTAAGCTGTTGTATTTTTTTAAATTCTTTTTTTTTTTGGCAGTTGTGGCCAGGGCCAGGCTGGAACCCACCACCCCTGGTATATGGGGCTGGTGCCCTACTCCTTGAGCCACAGGTGCAACCTGCTGTTTAATTTTTTAACACAGAATTTGAAACCATAAAACAACATGATAAGAAAAATAATTGAGGCCGAGTAACGTGTTTCACACCTGTAATCCTAGCACTCCAAGAGGCTGAGGCAGGTGGATTGTCTGAGCTCACAGATTCAAGACCAGCCTGAGCCAGAGTGAGACCCCCCCCATCTCTAAAAATAGCTGGACATTGTGACGGGTGCCTATAGTCCCAGATACTTGGGAGGCTGAGGCACGAGAATCACTTAAGCCAAAGAGTTGGAAGTTGCTGTGAGCTGTGATGCCATAGCACTCTACCGAGGTTGATAAAGTGAGACTCTGTCTCAAAAAAAAAAAGAAAGAAAGAAAGAAAAGAAAAAAAGAAAAATAATTTAGCCGTCTCACTGAAAAACTATAGTTGTTTTTGTTTGTTTGTTTGTTTTTTAAGGCAAAGTCTCATGCGGTTGCCCTGGATAGAGTGCCATGGCATCATCATAGCTCACTGAAGCTTCAAACTCCTGGGCTCAAGTGACCCTATTGCCTCAGCCTCCTGAGTAGCTGGGACTAAAGGCACTTGCCACAATGCCCAGCTAATTTTTCTATTTTCAGTAGAGATGGAGTCTTCCTCTTGGCTCAGGTTCATCTCAAACATCTGAGCTCAACAAACTTCCCACTTATGCCTCCCAGAGTGGTAGGATTAGAGGTGTGAGCCACCGCACCTGGCCCAAAACTATCCAGCAGTTCTCAACCTGTGGGTCATGACCCACAGTAACTGTATTAAAGGGTCGTGGCATTAGAAAGGTTGAGAACTACTGGAACCACAGCTTATGTCTGCATGGAAGAAAGGGGGAAAAAGGCTCGGTGCCTGTGGCTCAACGGGCTAAGGTACCAGCCACGTACACCTGAGCTGGCGGGTTCGAATCTAACCCGGACCGGCCAAACAACAATGATGGCTGCAACCAAAAAAAAAAAAACAAAAAACGGCTGGGCCTTGTGGTGGGCGCCTGTGGTCCCAGCTCCTTGGAAGGCAGAGGCAGGAGACTCGCTTGAGCCCAGGCATTGGAGGTTGCTGTGAGCTTGTGATGCCATGGCACTCTATCCAGGGTGGCAGCTTGAGGCTCTGTCTCAAAAAAAAAAAAAAAAGAAAGGGAAAAAAACATCTGATTTCTTGTAACTCTCACCCAAGGTGTCAGATGTCCATTTCATGTGAATTGAACATTGGCTGAAGACTAAAAGAACATCTGTCGAGAATGAGTTTTTATTAGATCACTGCCATTTCATTATAATACGCATGTTAATCATTGATCATGAGGCCATTTCCTCAACATTTACAATAAGTATATTATGTGAGTCTATCCTCTACTTTTCCTTTAGTTGTGTTTCATTACCTTACTTTCTAGTCCACATTTGGAGCAGTCCTTGATTCTTCCAATCTGACTTTGTATGGTCTGCATTGCCCTGAGGGCAACACCTCTGTTCAAAAATCCACTATCCAAGGTCAGGCACAGGGGCTCACACTGTAATCCTAGCACTCTGGGAGATGGAGGCAGATAGATTGCCTGATCTCAGGAGTTCAAGACCAGCCTGAGCAAGAGCAAGACCTCATTTCTTAAAAAAACAAACAAAGAAACAAAAAGTCAGGCATTGTGGCAAGCACCTGTAGTCCTAGCTACTCAGGAGTCTGAGGTAAGAGGATCACTTAAGCCCAAGAGGTTGCTGTGAACTATGGTGCTACAGCACTCTATCCAGGGTGACAAAGTGAAACTCTGTCTCAAAAAAAAAAAAAAAAATCCACTAGCCAACGTTCAAATCTAGGCATTTTTTTCAATACAAAACTATATAAATAATCGTTTTGTTTTCTTTTTTTCTTATTTTTTTCTGTAGTTTTTGGCCAGGGCCGGGATTGAACCCACCACCTCTGATATATGGGGGCGGTGTAATACAAAAGTATATAAAGTAAAAAGTTAAAGCTAATCCCTTCTCCTATATTCCCCAAAGTGGCACAGTCCAATAACATATAACATGAGGCACCTATCTAATTTAAAATTTTCTAGTAGCCAAATCCATAAAAGTAAAAAGAAACAGGTGAAATTAATTTTAATTATATATTTTATTTTTTTTATTTTATTGTCTTTATTAGTGATTTCCTTTTTTTTTTTTTTTTTTTTTTTTTGCAGACAGCATGTACTATTTTATTGGGCCTTGAAAGCTTTAAATACAGAATGGGCTGGCCAGGGGGTAATTTCCTTCTTAATCTCATCTATGACCCAGCTATCATTCAGAATAAGGTTATTTAGCTTCCATGACTTTCTTTGTGTATAAAGATTCCTGTTGTTGTTGATTTCAACTTTAATCCTGCAATGGTCCAAGAAAATACAAGGAATAATTTCTATTCTTTTAAATTTGCTGAGGTTAGACTTGTGACCTAAGATGTTACAATTTTGGAGGATGTTCCATGGGCTGATGAGAAGAATGTGCATTCAGTTTTATTAGAATGAAATGTTCTACAGATGTTTGTTAAGTCCATTTGTTGTAAGGTCAAGTTTAAGTCCACAATATCTTTACTTAGTTTAATCTTGGAGGATCTATCCAATACTGACAAAGGGATGTTAAAATCACAGACTATTATGCTGTAGGAAGTTATCAAATTGTTCATGTCTGCGAGGGTCTCCTTTATAAATTGAGGAGCATTCTGGTTGGGCGCATAAATGTTAATAATTGAAATCTCTTCATGTTGAGTGTTTCCCTTCACAAATATGAAGTGACCATTCTTATCTTTCCTTACCTTTGTTCGTTTAAAGCCTATTATATCTGTGAATAACATTGCAACACCTGCTTTTTTCTGATTATCATTTGCCTGAATTATAGATGTCCATCCCTTCACCTTGAGTCTGTTTTTATCCCTTAAGGTAAGGTGAGACTCTTGTATGCAATAGATATCTGGTCTGAGTTTATGTATCCAGTTAGCCAACCTATGCCTCTTTAGAGGACAATTTAAGCCATCCACATTAATTGAGAGAAGTGAGAAGCATGATAGTGTTTTGGGTGTCATGTTTTCCAAACACCTAGTGTATATTTTTAGTCTTCTCCCTACTGTGGAAGTTAGGTTTAGTTCAAAAGTTTCTGGGTGAGTTTACTTTGGCTGTGTACCATTCTGCTGATCATTATGGAGGATGGGCCTGAGAATATCCTGGAGAGCTGGTTTAGTTATGGGAAATTTCTTCAACATCTTTATGGCAGTAAATTATTTTATTTCTCCATCATAGATGAAGCTTAGTTTAGCTGCATACAAGATCTTAGGCTGGAAGTTATTTTGTTTTAGGAGATTAAATGTTGATGACAAACCTCCCTGGCTTGGAAGATTTCAGCTGAGAAATCTGGAGTCATTATGATATTTCTCCCTTTGTATGTAATGCTTTTCTTACATCTAGCTGCTTGCAAAGTTTTCTCATCCGTCTTAACTTTGGTGAAGTTAATTACAATGTGCCTAGGAGATGCTTTATTTGGATTGCATCATGCTGGAGTTCTGAAACTATCTGCTATCTAAATTTCGGTATCCCTTGCAATTCATGTGAAATTCTCCTCCATAGTCTCTTGGAGTAGAGTATCTGTGCCTTTAGCATCATCCTCTCTCCTTCAGGAATTCCTGTAAGATGAATGTTTAATCTTTTGGAGTGGTACGATGACTCTCTCAGGGAAAGATCAGTTTTTGTTCTCTGTCTGCCTCTTTGAGCATTTGGACACGTTTAAAAACTTTGTCTTCAATTTCAGAAATTCTTTCTTCTGCTTGCTCCACTCTATTACTGAGGGATTCTACTGTATTTCAGAGCTCCTCGAATAATTTTTCTATTTCACTGAGCTCTGCTGTCTGCTTTCTCATTACGTCCATATCCTTGGTAAATTTGTCTTTAATTTCTTTTTTTATTTTTTAATTTTTATTAAATCATAATTGTGTACATTGGTGCAATCATGGGACACAATGTGCTGACTTCATATACAAGCTGAAATATTTTCATTGAACTATTTAACATAGGCTTCATGGCCTTTTAATCACTATATGAAGACATTTATATTCTACATTTAGTAATTTTCACTTGTACCCTTCTAAGATGTACCGTGTGATCCCATCAATCACCCTCCCTAAACCCATTCTCCCCCTTCCCCTCCCCTCCCTTGCCCCTTTCCCCATTTCTTGTGCTATAACTGGGTTTTAGCCTTCATATGAAAGCTATGATTAGCTTCATAGTAGGGCTGGGTACATTGGATACTTTTTCTTCCATTCTTGATATACTTTGCTAAGAAGAATATGTTCCAGCTCCATCCATGTAAATGTGAAAGAGGTAAAGTCTCCATCTTTCTTTAAGGCTGCATAATTTTCCATGGTATACATGTACCACAATTTATTAATCCATTCGTGGGTAGGTGGGCACTTGGGCTTCTTCCAAGACTTAGCAATTATGAATTAGGCTGCAATTAACATTCTAGTACAGTTATCTTTATTGTGATGTGATTTTTGGTGTTCTGGATATATACCTAGTAAAGGAATTATAGGATCGAATGGCAGATCTAGTTTCAGCTCTCTAAGTATTCTCCAAACATCCTTCCAAAAGGAATATATTAGTTTGCATTCCCACCAGCAATGTAGAAGTGTTCCCTTTTCTCCGCATCCACACCAGCATCTCTGGTTGGGATTTTGTTATGTGGGCTAATCTTACTGGAGTTAGATGATATCTCAAGGTAGTTTTGATTTGCATTTCTCTGATGATTAAGGATGTTGAGCATTTTTTCATGTGCTTGTAGGCTGTGTGCCTGTCTTCTTTAGAGAAGTTTCTCTTCAAGTTCTTTGCCCACCCTGAGATGGGATCACTTGTTCTCTTGTTGCTAATACAAATTAACTTATTTTTTTATCATTCATATTTTTAAATACATGCATATAAAATGATGCAAATTTTTGAAATGCCATTTTAGTAGTGTACCACAAGTTTGATATATTTCATTATCATTTATTTCTAAATATTTTACACTTTCTATTAAGATATCTTTAATATGTTAATCATTAAGGAATATATTTCAAAGTTGCTCAAATTTTATTGCAACCTGGTATATGGTCAGCTTAAAAATGCTTTCCTGGTACTTGAAAAGAATGTGTATTTGCTGTTGGATTCAAGTTTATATGGACATCTTTTTTACTCTTAGTATTTTTAAGTCTGATCTATCAATTTCTGGTACAGGCTAAAATATCCTACAATGATGGGGAACTTGTCAATGTCTTCTTATATTTGTGCAGGAATGACTCATATATTTAGGAGCTATCTATAAATTGCTTGAATATTAATGATATGTACATTTTTGGTGGATTTTCTTATTGTTAAATATTCTCCCACTTTATCATTATTAAACTCATCTCACAAGTTTCCTTGTTAAACAGAATGCATTACTTTTATGTTCTCACTGGGGATCATCCAGGCCCAATAAAATTTTTGAAATGATCTCTAATTTCCTTCTGGATTAATGAAATTTTCAACTGCATGCTGCAATTTTCTTTCAATATCTGGAATTTTGTCAGGGCTATTTCATTACTTAAGATTAAGTAATTAGGGTGGTGCCTGTGGCTCATTGAGTAGGGCACTGGCCCCATATACCAGAGGTGCCGGGTTCAAACCCAGCCCTGGCCAAAAAAAAAAAAAAGATTGAGTAATTATATGATTGATTTCTTTTTTTTCTTTTCCACTCTCTAAGGTATTAATTTTGATCATATCTTATGAATTAGTGAAATATGTGAGTCTTCCAGTCAGGACATTGAACCCTTGACCAAGTAACTTAACCTCTCAGGCCTTGGCATCTTTATGCAATCAAAAGGCTTGGACTAGGTGACCTTTAAAATGCTTTGTGTCTTTGAATCACCCTCACTTATTGATTTGCTACTTGAGAAAATCTTTTCTCATGATAGCAAGAGCTATCATAGTTAACATTTATTTTTTTTTTAAACTTTGAGTTGGGCAGAATTTAGTCAACATACTCAGTTTGTTAGAGAGGTATGCAGGGTGACCATAAAGTTTGTGTGCAATTTAAAATTGCACATGAATTTTATGGCCACCCGGTATAACTTTACATTTATTTAGCTCTAAATACTTTATGTAGTCCTAGGTACTATTATAAACACCATCTTATTTGCTCTTACATTTTCTAGTTTGTTACTGCTGGTATAGAGGAACTTGATTGATTTTGAAATTTGATGATCTTGTATCCATCTGCATTGTAGAGTTTTATTATCATATTTTGCAGTGTATAATGCCCACTTTTTGCTCTAATTTTTGAGGGAACAAAAAGGATGTGCATTGTCAATGGGTAGTACAGCTCAGGTGCGGGGGTTTCCAGTGGGCCTCCCAGGGCTGCTGTGCCCTCCCGTCTGGGCCCGCTGGGTGCACAGAGTTCCAGCCTGGGAGGATGTGGGATCTGGTGAGAGTGGGCCAGAGCAGTCTCCACCAAGGGCCTTGACAAGGAAGGCGTAGTGGTGGGCCTGGAGATGCAGGTTGTGGTTGTGCAGCACAAGGGCCAAGGCTTGAGGCCAGGTGCAGTAGAAAGGACTGGAAACCCCATGTGGGACCCAGGGTCCTGCCCAGCTGTCTTTAAGTAGAGTGGACTCCAAAGCTCCCACCCCACTAGCCACACATGTGGACATCTTGGCCTTAGTCCCAGTGGTGGCCGGGAGGATGGACTCCCAGGAGAGGCAAAGGGCAGGCTTTCTACAGAGCTGACAGCTGCAGAACGGTGGCATGATCGGCACATTTAGGAGAGAGATGCTAACCTTCCCTACATGTGTCTCTCCCCAGCCGAGAGATGGATAGTTTCTCAAAGGGCATTTTCCTGAAAATTTGGGCAAAAAATATGGGTGCACATTATACATGGGAGCACATGTACACTGCAAAATAAGGTGTTAGTCCTTACTATTTTAGCCATGGATTCTCTTGGGTTTCCTAGACAAATGATAATACCCAGTGTAAATAATGGATTCCATGGATAACTTTAGTCTATTATAACACATCTTATATATACTTTTAAAACACATAATAACTTTTTTTTTGCAGTTTTTGGCTGAGGCTGGGTTTGAACCTGCCATCTCTGGTATATGGGGCCAGTGCCCTACTCCTTTGAGCCATAGGCACTGCCCCTAAAACACATAATAACTTTTTGATAGCATTTTAGAACTACTCCTCCCTGCTGGGAACTAACATCAAGGACTTGCATGTATCTAATCTATGTTTTAATTCTTTTGTTGTGTATATCTAATTACAAGTAATGAGCAGACTTAATTAGAATATTTGGATATTTAAATACTTACCATAATACAGCATCATGCAACTCACTTGTTTCAATCAATATTACGTTCTCAAGATTTATCCATATATCTCTAAATCTTTTTGATTATTTGATGTTATTCTGTCTTAGGTATGCAGCATAATTTATTTTTCATTCAAATATTACTGAATATTTAGACTGTTTCCATCCCTTCCCGAGAACAAACAGTATTTCACAGAGCATCCTTAGACTTCTCTTGAGAATTAAGAAAGGTCAGGCTGTTTGAAGGACTTTTGCTTCCTGTTAGCTACCTTCATTCAAAAGGCCACTTTTTTTTTTTTTTTTTGAGACAGAGACTCAAGCTGTCACCCTGGTAGAGTGCAGGCATCACAGCTCACAGCAACGTCCAATTCCTGGGCTTAAGTGATTCTCTTGCCTCCGCCTCCCAAGTAGCTGGGACTATAGGCACCCCCCACGACACTCGGCTATTTTTTGGTTGTAGTTGTCATTGTTGTTTGGCAGGCCTGGGCTGGATTCAAACCCTCCAGCTCCGGTGTACGTGGCTAACGCTCTAGCCGCTTGAGCCCAACAGGCTCCTTCTTGTCAGAAATCTGAAGCAGGGATGAAATGGGAACTCATGGGGAGATCTGAAGAACGGCCCTGAGGGTAAGAGGTTAATTCTAAGCATCTTGTGGGGCCCCTTGGGGAATCTGGGCTGGCCCGAGCCTTGTGCCCTCCACATCCTTTCAAAAGAAATGTGGAGAAAAGGAGCATTCAAAACTGAGCAGACAGAGAGGACAACTTGGGGGCCGAGTCTGTTTTTTAGGTCTCTATTAGCCTTTGAGGACACAGAGCATCCAAGTGGCCAGGCCCTGCCTTCTGCGAGCTTATCTCCAAAGGACATTTGTCCCCAGGGTGGTGCCAGGCTCGTGAAGGCTGCTGCTCTATCAGCACCTCTTCTTGTTCATACGCTCTCGTTTCCTGTTAATTAGTCACTGCCTTTGTGACCCCGCTAATGTGGACCCCAGCCCCTAGGGGTCCGGGACACTGACAATCCATCTGCTAAGCAGTATTAATCCACAGCGTGAACACGAGGAGGAGGGCAGATGGAGCTCAAGTCGGAAAGACAGTGTCGATGAGAAGGTCTCAGAGCCGACGGCATTTCCTCCCATGGTGATATTCCCGATCATTCATCTCTAGCTCCTGGGCCACAGCTATGTCCTGAAGGCCGCTTGTTCCCATGGCCGGCCGGGCTGAGCTCCCTCAGGGAAGGATCCAGGTCCTCCCGTGATTTCATTGCTTGTCTTGGTTGCCTTTCTGTCGGGTTCTCCCTGTCATTCTTCATGACTGACCTTCACCCTGAAACCATTTTCTACCTGTTACTCTAATCTTACGAGCATTTACTGCCCCTCCTCAATGCCCCCCTGAAATATCATTGCAGGGAGTTTATAAATTGACAATCATGATTCTTACGGTAGTCTCACCAACTTCTGATAAACGTTATCTGCTCTATGTACTAGTCTTTGCACAAGAAGGATCACTCTCAACTCTGTGGGTTAACCCGGTAGAGACCTTTTCATCTTTTTCTCTCCTCTTTGGCAAACTCTATCTTTTAAAATCCTTTGCTTGCCTTTCTACCATCTTCATATTTTTGCTATTTCATGAAACTTTCAATCTCTTTCTCTAATTTCCTCACAAACACTTAGCGTTTGTTCTGTGCAAATTGTAGGATGTTAGGCTGTCAAAAAGGGATAACCTCCCTGCCGTTCTTGCAATTACGAAAGCTTCCCTGGCTGGCAACTCTCTAAGGTGGGCCCCATGGAAACCTGCAGTGGTGTTCCAAACCCTCCAAGAACGAAGCTCATACCAAGGATATTTCCCGCAAATTAGAGTCCTTGGACAATTTCCGAAGCTGAATTGGTAAATGTGTTCTAAAATCCACTTAAATAAAGCAACAACAAAATCCCTAAATTGCACTGAAATTAAAATTAGGGAATGATCCCATTTCACAAAGCATAAAGAGCACCTGATCTGGTGTACATGGTTAAGCTTTAATCTGTGCCAACGGGTCTCTCTCTCTCTCTCTCTGGGGGTTGTGGGATATTGGGGTGGGGTGAAAATGAAAGGGCCCTTTGATCCCTTAGTGGCTTATCCAGACCCTGCCTTGCGATAGCTTAGTGACTTATCCCACGGCCCTGCCTTGCAGTAGCTGCCTCAGCCCTGACAGATTCCTGTTGTTTCTGGTGTGCTTTTCAGAGCGACCCGGAGTGCAGAGGCCTGAGGTTCTCTTCTTATGTCTGTCGGTTGATATTCCACTCTGAAATGTCCTGTCCTCATCACGGTGCTGTCAAGCAGGTGACCTGAGCGCCCTGCTGCTCTGGGTCCTCAGATCCCTCTCTTTTTAATCCCGGGAAACATTTGTCCTAGTCTCTTGGCCAGGCCCTTCCTTCTTCAAGGTATTCTATTTCTTTAAAACTGTAAAGTCCCTTATTTTTTAACAGTAGCTTTGATGGTGCACTAATGCTGGAGCCAGAAATCATTGTTGGTATAAAAACGAGTTTACTTTTTCTTAGAGGTCATGAGAGTTTAGGCTTTAAACCTGTCTAATAAGGAGTGAAAGATGACAGTGAAATTCGCTGTTACTGAGAACTCATCATGAGCCAGGCGCTCTTCTAAGCATTTGTACCCGTCATTTAATTAGTCTGCAGAATGACTATATGGGGCTGATGCCATTATCATATCATAGGATGAGCCCTCTCTGATCTGAAGGGCTGTGGGGGTAACTCTTGGGACCATGTGGGAACTTTGCTTCTTTTCCTGCAGCCTTGAGTTCAGCTGGCCGCACACTCGTCTGGAGTAAATGAGGGAGTGATCTGAAGGATTGGTTCCTGCCCATGGTTACTGCACACTGTAGTCAGATCAAATAGCAAGAAATCTCGAGACTGATGAAGTGCTCAGATAAGGTGCATCGGTCCAGACTATTCTATGTGGAGAAAACTTTTGAACTGGTTCTGTTCGTTCCCACCAAGTGTGGGTGCAGGGCTGCCGCCCGTGTCAATCCCACCCTGGGAAGTGCCAAGATCATCCACAACTCAGAGCCTTTCCCTGTCACTACCATCCCATGAGGTTCTGGGAACATCCACAGCTCAGGGGTTCATGAATGTCGTGGCTTAGTGGATGCAGAATAAGTTGGATGGTGCGCCCGTGGGTTTGATTCCTGCTTGGAGCCGTGGGTGCAGTGCTGGCTACTGGAGCCTTATGCCTGCACGGAGGCAAGCACAGTGGTCCCAGAATGCTCATGCTGCTCGTGTGTGTGTGTGTGTGTGTGTCCTTCTTGCTAGTTCCCTTGTGCAGAGACCTCTGTTATCCCTCCATTCTCAGCCCAGGGACTCCCTTTCATCACAAGGGTAGGGCATTCACCTCATCATTTCTTCAAAATATTGTCATTGTGGTGGCCCCCATCGCTCAGTGGGTAGGTCACCAGCCACAAACACTGAGGCTAGTGGGTTTGAACCCAGCCCAGGCCACCTAAACAACAATGACAACTGCAACAAAAAAATAGCCAGGCATTGTTTTGGGCACCTGTAGTCCCAGCTACTTGGAAGGCTGAGACAAGAGAATCGCTTGAGCCCAAGAGTTTGAGGTTGCTGTGAGCTGTGACACCACTGCACTCTACCAAGGGCAACAAAGTGAGAGTCTGTCTTAAAAAAAAGATTGTCATTGTGAGTTGTTCTCATTGTCTAGACTCTTTTTATTCCCTTCATCTTTGGTCTATCATCACTTTCTGGCAGAATGGTCTGTTGACTCAATGGAAGTAGATCCAGACATAGAAAAAAATACCAGTCATTCCAAACAACAACACAGATCTATCAGGAAGACTTTAGAATGTTCATCCTGCCACATTTTAAAAAATTACGTAAACAATATATGATATTGCAAGTCTCAGCGTAAAAACCCAAATGATTTAGAAATTGAGTAACACGATGTTTTCCTCATTCCTTCAGTAATTTAGTCCAGTCCTGAAAGTTAACATGTCCACCATTTGCTACACATGCTTTTTCTATACACATGCGGTTTTCTTTTTTCAAATAGGATATGAAATAGGTCACCTCCAAAATGCTGTAATTCTATGATTCACTCTTTCCCACTGAGTCATGCACTGATAAAACAGTCCTTTTCATGGAGAAATATTTCCAGTAAGTAATACTTCATATCCGCTGAATATTTACTGTGTGTCAGACACTCTTCGAACCACTTTATGAACTATAATTATCATATGTAATTTTCATAATATCCCATGGGATAGGTGTAATTATTGACTCCAAGTGACAGAAAAGTGCAGATAAGTACAGATAAATACACAGAGGCCAAGTGACTTGTTTGCAATGTCAGAACAAGCTAAAATCCATGCCTTTCATTACTTTGCTCTATTGCTTTCATCTGGGAGACTTGAAGATTTTTGCCATTAGAACTTTTAAAGATCATGTTAGATTTTTGCATCTCTTAAGAAGCATGGGATTGTTAGAGAGAAAATGTTAACTGAATTGACTCTCGACTTTTAAAAACCCTATGCACCTGGATGAAAGCAAGCCAGGGACTATAAGCTACGGATTCAGTGTTCCCGCCCTCTTCCCTTTTTCAAAAAATAGCCTTTTTGTGCGCAATTCATGTAATGTCAAGTCTAGGGTGTAGCCCAAATAGTCCCACAAAAATGAAGATACATAGGAAAGTTCTTAAAGTTGGCTAAGTACTTGGCTACTAAAAGTACTTATAGTGTGAGAATACTATATTCCCATATTGCCAGTACTTGATGGGGCCAAGGTGAAGTCCCATAGGAAAAGCTTCCCCTGGCTTCATTGTAGGCCTTTGGAAGAGCTCCGCCAACTGCCATGGACCTGGGATAGAAGTTTCTTGGCTCACCTCTTGGCACGGTAGCATTCTCATTTGATAGACTGATAAGGAAGCCCTAAATTTGGTTAGCAGTTCTACATTCTTGAGGCAATAATATTTTCAGAGTGTGGGAGGACATCAAGCTATGGAAATATCTTTGGAGAGATTTGCTTATTAGGTTTGGGTTTTTCAACCTTTCTAGTACTTTCTTTTTTTTTTATTTTACGAAACAGCGGGAGGTTCCCATCATTTTTCAGATTCATGCTGTTTTGCCTTAGTTTAATGAACATTCAAATACTTTTTGAAATTATTAAAGTTGGGAAAAAAATAAATGTTCCTTTAAAATAAGTAAGACAGAGACAATGACAAGTAGGAAAAGTCCTAAAATTGAGGATATGCTTCCTTAAGGCCTATTCATTGGACAGGATAGCTCATGCTTACTCATTCAGAGTGGATAAATAGAAGTCAGGATTCTCTAGGGCGGCTCTGGGTTCTCATATCTGATCCTGAAAAACCTCCACAGTTTCTGATAAGTAATATCAACTCATAAAATAGGAGACATTCAGGGTGGTGCCTGTGGCTCAAAGGAATAGGGTGCCAGCCCTATATGCCGAAGGTGGCGGGTTCAAACCCAACCCTGGCCAAAACCACCAAAAAAAAAAAAAAAAAATAGGGGGCATTCAGTTAGATTTGAACATCAGAAAAAGAATCAGTGAATTTTCATATATGTATGCCTCAGATATTACATCAGATATACTTACATTAAAATAATTATTTGTTGTTTATTTAAAATTCAAATGTAGTTGAGTATCATGTTTTTATTGACGAATTCTGGCAGCCTACTGATGGACCCAGGTAGAGGCAGCTTTGGGCTTTTGAAAGTTTTAAGGTGCTTGAGGAGTTTTGAGTATTATGTGAAATCTTTTATGAATATGTATCAGAAGCCTTCCTCCCTCCCTCCCTCCCTCCCTCCCTTCTTTCCTTCCTTCCTTCCTTTTTCTTTCTTTCTAGACAGAGTCTCACTATGTAGCCCTTGGTAGAGCGCTGTGGCGTCACACCTCACAGAAATCTCAAACCCTTGGGCTTAAGCGATTCTCTTGCCTCAGCCTCCCAAGTAGCTGGGACTAGAGGCACTCACCAGAATGCCTGGCTATTTTTTTGTTGTAGTCGTCATTGTTTAGCAGGCCCAGGTGGGTTTGAACCCACCAGCCCTGGTATATGTGGCCAGCGTTCTAAACACTGAGCTATGGCACCAAGCTGCTTGTTCATTTCTTTTTTTTTTTTTTCATTTTATATATATATTTTTATTTTTTATTAAATTATAATTGTGTACATTGGTGCAATCATGGGGCACAATGTGCTGACTTTATATACAATCTGAAATATTTTCATTGAACTATTTAACATAGCCTTCATGGCCTTTTAATCACTATATGAAAACATTTATA
>CAUYON010094347.1:0-30089 GCA_963573935.1 Arctocebus calabarensis | reverse complement strand
CAAACAAAATGCAGAGTCATTTTTTCCAAGTCTTGAAAGTAGGATGTTGGTATTTTAATAGGGATGGTGTTGAATCGGTAATTTGCTCTGAGAAGTATAGACATTTTAACAATGTTGATTCTTCCCAGCGGTGAGCGTGGTATGTTCTTCCATTTGTTAATGTCCTCTGCTGTTTCCTTTCTTAGAGTTTCACAATTTTCTTTATAGAGGTCCTTCACCTCTTTTGTTAGGTATATTCTTAAGTATTTCATTTTCTTTGGGGCTTTGGTGGAGGGAGTTGTGTCCTTAATTAACCTCTCAACTTGGCTGTTGTTGTCATATACAAAGGCAACTGACTAGTGGACATTGATTTTACATCCTGAGACATTACTGTATTTTTTGATGACGTCCAAGAATCTTGTGGTTGAGCTTTTAGGGTTCTCTAAGTATAAGATCATATCATCAATAAAAAGGGAGAGTTTGACCTCCTCTGCTCTGATTTGGATGTCCTTTATTTCCTTGTCTTGCCTAATTGTATTGGCTAGAACTTCCAGCACTATGCTGAATAGTAATGGTGACAGAGAACAACTTTTCTGGTTCCAGTTCTAAGAGGAAAAGCTTTCAGTTTTACTCCATTCCATAAAATATTAGCTGTGGGTTTGTCATAGGTAGCTTTGATCAGTTTAAGAAATGTGCCACCTATGTCTATACTTCTCAGTGTTCTAATTAGAAAAGGATGCTCGATTTTATCGAATGCGTTTTCTGCATCTATTGAGAGGATCTTATAGTCTTTGGTTTTGCTTCTGTTGATATGGTGAATAACATTTATGGACTTGCGGGTATGAAACCAGCCTTGCATCCCTGGGATGAAACTTACTTGATCATGGTGTATGCCTTTTTTTTGATGATAAGCTGTAATTTATTGGCTAAGATTTTTTTTTTTTTTTGAGACAGAGCCTCAAGCTGTCACCCTGGATAGAGTGCTGTGGCATCACAGCTCACAGCAACCTCCAACTCCTGGGCTCAAGCGAGTCTCCTGCCTCCGCCTCGCAAGTAGCTAGGACTGCAGGCGCCCGCCACAATGCCCAGCCATCTTTTGGTTGCAGCCATCATTGTTGTTTGGCGGGCCCGGGCTGGATTCCAACCTGCCAGCTCAGGTGTACATGGCTAGTGCCTCAGCCCGCTGAGCCACAGGCGCCGAGCCAATTGGCTAAGATTTTGTTGAGAATTTTTGCATCTATATTCATGACTGAAGTTGGTCTGAAATTCTCCTTTTTATTTGGTTTTTTTCTGGTTTTGGTATCAGGGTGATGTTTGATTCATAGAACATGTTGGGGAAGATTCCTTCCTCCTCATTTTTTGGGAATAATTTGTGTAATATAGGAATAAGCTCTTCTTTGAAGGTTTGATAGAATTCTGGTGTGAAGCCATCCGGACCAGGGCATTGTTTGGTTGGAAGATTTTTTTATTGTTTCTTTGATCTCAGTGCTTGAAATTAGTCTGTTTGGGAGCTTTATTTCTTCCTGACTAAGTCTAAGAAGAGGGTGTGATTCCAAATGTTGATCCATTTCCTTCACATTGTCAAATTTCTTGACATAAAGTTTCTGGTAGTATTCAGAGATAATCTCGTGTATTTCTGTGGCATCAATTGTTATTTCCCCTTTATCATTTCTGATTGAGGTTACTAGAGATTTTGCTTTTTTATTTCTAGTTAGTCTGGCCAAAGGTTTATCTATTTTATTTATTTTTTCAAAGAACCAACTCCTTGTTTCATTAATTTTCTGAATGATTCTTTTGTATTCAACTTCATTGATCTCTGATTTAATTTTGGATATTTCTTTTCTTCTGCTGGGTTTAGGCTTAGATTGTTCTTTTTCCAATTCCATCAGATGGCTTGTGAGTTTGTTGATGCGCCCTCTTTCTGTTTTTCAAATGTAGGCTTCAAAAGCGACAAATTTTCCTCTCAGGACTGCTTTTGCTGTATCCCATAGGTTTTGGTAGCTTGTGTCTTCATTGTTGTTATACTCAAGGAAGTTAATGATTTCCTTTTTTATTTCTTTCTATACCCAAGTGTCATTTAGCATAAGGTTGCTTAACTTCCATGCCTTTGTGTGAAGTTGAGCATTTTTGTTGGAGTCGAGTTCCACTTTTAGTGCCTTGTGGTCAGAGAAGATGAAAGATAGAATTTCAATTCTTTTGATGCTGCTTAGGTTTGTTTTCTGTCCTAGGATATGATCAATTTTGGAGAATGTTCCATGGGATGATGAGAAGAATGTATATTCTTTGTCTTTGAGATGGAGTGTTCTATATATGTCTATCAAGCACAGTTGTTCTAGGGTCTCACTTAAATCTCTAAATCTTTGTTTAATTTCTATTTAGAGGATCTGTCCAGCTCTGAGAGAGGAGTGTTCAAGTCCCCTATTATTATGGTGTTATAGGATATCATATTGCTCAGACTAAGCAAGGTCTGTTTCAAGAATCTTAGGAGCATTTAAATTGGGTGCATAAATATTTAGAATTGAAATGTCTTCTTTTTATAGTTTTCCCTTGACCAATATGAAGTGATCATCATTGTCTTTTTTGACTTTAGTTGCTTTAAATACACATGTATCTGAAAATAAGATTGCAACCCCTCTTTTCTTCTGCTTTCTTTTTGCCTGAAAAATTGACTTCCAACTCTTAACTCTGAGTTTTAACTTGTCTTTTGACATGAGGTGTGTTTCCTGCAGACTGTAAATAGATGGCTTGTGTTTTTTAATCCAATCAGCCAATCTATGCCTCTTCAGTGGGGAATTCAAGCCATTGACATTTATTGAGATAATTGATAAGTGGAAGTTATTTTGTGAAAGTCCATTGCTTAGTTAATAATAAGAGGAAGTTAACTGATGACTTATTTTGTGAAAGTCCATTGCTTAGTTAGTAATAATAAGAAGTTAACTGATGACTCCATATTGGACCTTAGATTCAAAGCATTCTATAATAGACATACTCTTATTTGACAATGTGAATGTTACTTTTTTTGCATTATTATTATTATTGCTTAATATTTCAATGCAGAAATTGTCTGATTTCTTTTGTGAATGTAATTATCTTTGTTTGTTCTTTACAATGTTTTTGTTTCTAGTCCTTATGTTAAACATTGTTATTAATTTTTAAACCTTTTGAATTTTGTGAAGGCAAAAAGTGGAAACTAACAAAACACATGTATATGTAAAAAAAATAATAATAAAATAGAAAGTAAGAACATTTTCAGCATATCTTAGGAAGTTTACGGAGGCGTTTAAGCATTTAACTAACATTTTTGATTTGACTTGGAAGGATGTAGTGATTTTACTATCTTATTGTACTGTGGATGAAAAGTAGTATATAATAACAACTGTATGGCACAGGGCAGAGAGACAACATGCTACTAATCAGAATTTGGCTGATGGGGCAAATCAGAGACCTGGGTGGAACTTGGCAAGCAGCAAAGGCTGGCAGAGCAACCAAGGATTATATGCAGACCTGCCTTATAGAAGGCATGAGGGAAATATGAATAAAAACTGATAAGCTTTTCCAAGTTAGCTGAGCTGACCCAGCATAAGGATAAAAATCCAGCCTTCTTTTGGGAAAGACTAGTGGAAGCCATCCAAAAGTATACCAACTTGGACCCAGAATCAGTGGAAAGGAGAATTGTGCTTAATACTCATTTTATTAACAAATTGACCCCCGGTATCTGTATAAAATTTATGCAAAAGGCACTGGGATCCCAAAGTGTCTCAAATGAGCTCCTGAACTTAGCCACCTTGGTGTTCAACAACTGCAACCTGGAGGAGGAGAGACTCTGACATGAGAGAGAGTCAAGACAAGTTGTTCACTCATCAGCCCCTCTACAATAAACAACTCGGAGAGTTCCTCGGAATGACAGGTCACTGTCAAATACGGATTCCCTGATATGGAGATCTGGTCAAGCCTCTGTACAAGATCTTAAAAGGAGAAGAGATAGCGGAGCTAACACAGGGTTACATGTCTCCTTCTACTAAAATGTAGGCTCTATGAGAACCAAGACTTTATTCTGTTCACTGGTGCATCCCCAGTGCCTAGGTCAGTGTCTGGCATATTATATACAGTATACTGTGACCAGCCTACACCATGGACAAGGAGAGTTTGGGGGACGTGTCTACACTCTGCTACTTCTCTGCTTCCTTCTCCCTCCTGGCACTGCAGGCGTGGAACTTCAGAGTCACCTGGCTGGGCTTTTCTATTTCCCAGGTTAAATTTCAAGGACTGTGACCTCTCTCGGGTCCTCAACCCAAGCCTTATTGTACGTTGGTGGGGGGCTCCATGGGTTTTCACCTATCTTTTTAATCATACACAAAAAAAGTTTAGGCAAGTGCAGTGGCTCATGCCTATTATACCAGCAGTTTAGGAGTCCAAAGTTGGAAGATCATTTGAGGCCAGGAGTTCAAGACCAGCGTGGGTGACCCAAGAAATTTAAAAATTAGCTGAGAGTGGGAGTGTCACCTAAATCCCAGCTACTTGGGGAGTTGGGGCAGGAGGATCACCTGAGCTCGAGGAGGAGCTCGAGGCTTCAGGGAGCAAGGCACCTACTCTAGCCTGGGAGACAGAGTGTTGTTTTTTGTTGTTAAAAACAAACAAACAAAAAACCAAACAATTAAACCTAAATAATAAAGTTTCAATAAGACGCATTATGGTGAAGTTCCATAGGTCCCATTCGATTTCGAATGCAGTTAGGTCTTGCACCTTGCAGCTTCTGTGCCCCCCTTTTGGCTTTTTTTCCTCTGATAAATCCAATTACAAATAAACTCTTCCTCTGACAGAGTGTGGGGTGATTTCAGACTTCTTAAATTTCAAATCTAAACACTTTGAGTGTACAGATTGCCTCACTTTTGGTTTTGCACACGTGTCACTCTGCACCCACAGCCCCCTGTGCTCAGGGTCTGGCTGACCGCCGTCCCCCGGGCTAGATTCTCTGCATTGCGCTGCCTTCTTTTGGGCTGGTTGGCTCTGAGGCTTATAATCGTTTGTTTTTTTTTTTTGTGCTTCCAATTTGTCTCTTGGAAGGATTGACTGATCAATTTTGTGGTTTCACTGTCTAGCACAGAGGTGTTACAAAATGCAGGTTGTTCTATTTAAGTAGTATTTGTTGAATACATGGAAGCTATGTAAATAATTTAGGATTTTAATTGGACTTCCTAGGGGATCTTGAAATGTAAATACATACTATATCAAATGACCCTTAGAGAAACAAATTTCTTTAAAAGAATACTCTAAAGAAACAATTGTCTTAAAAGAATGCCTCTCTATCTTTGAGTAATGACCAACTTACTGAATTTCATAACTCTGGAAGTCAATGTGTTACCCTGGAGTCAGAGGCCCTCTGGTGGTCACCAGGGCTGAAGCAAGAGTTTTAGGTTCTGGAGACGAGACACTTCTTAGGACGGCAGAGGAAGAACGTTTTCACCAGAGGATGCCTCGGAGACAGAACAGAGCAACGACAGACAAGGTAATCAATTCAACAGGACTTTGGCCTTTCATATACAATCTTTAATACCGTCCTCTATTTACAAAACGAAACAAAATAAATACTGACAGTCTTAGATGCTGACGAAACAAAGGCTGGAGCTCCCTCTTTTGGTCAAACGTGTTAATCTGAAATCCTGAGTTTGGCATCATTTCTGAGACAAACACAGGATGAGCCCTGTCTTCCCCATCTCCATTGCTCATCCTTCCTTTGGACGAATGGAATGAGAGTCTTTACTCTGCACATTTCAGAATATTATGCCCAGTTTAGTTTCCATTCCCCATTTCGAATAATGGGGGATTAATTTTTATTATTTTAAGCAGCTCATGAATCTGGATGTGGGAAAGTTGCTTGTACCTGGATTCGCTCAGAGATGAGCTGCTGTCTTTTAGGAACCAAGGGAGGAGAGAGAGATGCTCACTTTGGGCGCATAACTTAAGGGATGCCCCAAACCTAGGCATCAAGATAAGTAATATTTTTACAAAATATTTTTTAAAATCAAAATTCATGCAGAATACCTGTGAAAAACAAAGTGTCAGCACTGCCAGCAAAAACAGGGCGTGGTGCTGGTTTCTCCTTTGCCTGTCTCCAGCCACTCCGTACAGTGGCACTGTTTTTTTTTTGCCCAAAGTGAGATTTGGAGGAAATCAGTGTCTTTGAGGGATTCGTGGCCCAGCCTCTGTAGCAGGAGAGCCCGGATTTCAAAATAGATGCTACTGTTTACAAGGTGCCTGACACTTGGCAAAGGACTCATCCTGAGTCCTTACAAGTAGAGAATCATTCCTGGCTGGGACAGGGTCAGACGGAAGTGATGGACGAAGGAGGAGGAGAGATTTCAAGTGTGGGCGACTCAATCTCTGCTGCTGGCTTTGATGCTAGAAGAGAGGGGACCCTGAGCCAGGGATGGTGGTGGCCTCTAAAAGCTGAGAATGTCTCTCAAATGACCATCAGGAAGAAAACAGCAACACAGACTCTACAACCTTGAGGAAATGAATTTACCTCCAATCCAAATGAGTAAGAAAAGATATGAGGTCCTTCCCCAGAGCCTGCAGAAAGGATGGTAGCCCTGCCTGGTAAGAGCCGCCTAGGGCTTTGGACGTCCAGAGCCATCAGTAAATGATGCAGTAAATGATGGCTCTGTACGGATGTAAGCACCAAGTTTGCAGTCATTTGTTACGGCAGCAATAAAAAACAAATACAGTTACCAGGGGGCAGGAGAGGGGTGGTGCTGGAGCACGGGTCACCAGTGGTTTGCCACACCCACACGTTGCACAGGGAGCCCAGCCTGACAGTGGCTACACAGATTGGCTCACTCAGCACACGCTCTGCCCAGGGGCAGGCTGTCTGGTTGGAATCACATGGCTTGCTTTTGGACCGTCTGTTTAAAATTCCGTTTATCAGGTTCTTCGTCTGTAAAATAAGGTCATCACATAGCCTTTGGGTGCCTCTGTTTTCTTACTGTGCTGGCTGTCAGGCAAGGGTCTCTCAGCTTCCACCCCCCCCACCCCCAGCTGTGTGACGATCATCTTTGTCAGCTGACTCTGAACTCAGTACTGATACAGTGAAGCAGGAGACTGGGGCTGGGGCACGGTCCTCCTTCCTCCATGGTCCTCTGGCATCAGGACAACACTACTTCACCTTGGTAACAGCACCTCCAACATGGAGTTCTCCTCCACATAATAGCACTTGGAGGTGGTGCCCCTCGAGGGAACTGGCACCCAGCCAGCCTTGCCCTCTTCCCAGAGAGAGATCTTGTACAGAAAGGCTGGCAGGTGCCCCCGCGGTTAATATCCAGATGTGAGCTGAATCGGTGTGAGCTGTGGACACAGGCAGTGTACACCAGAGTTCTGGATGGGCAGGACGGAAATGCACACACAGGCAGGCAGGGCCTCATGTCCAGCAATCAAACTATTCTTCACCAGGGAAACCAACTAAGAATGATTTCAGAATTCACAATGGACCACAATAAACAGAGCTCTTGCCTAAGCCCCCAGGACGTGTTATGAGGGCGGTTTCAGCAGCAAGTGGGAAATGCTGGCCTCACAGACACACTGCCTCACCTATTTGCTTGACTGGACCAAATTTTGAGTAGTCGCCTCTATAAGACATGTGCAGTGATGCTAAATAATTTCATATTGATTTCTTTCTCTGCCTAGAGGTGGGAAGTTAGATCTATTTTAAAGAGTTGAGGAAACTGACAAAACAGAAATAAGAGAAAGAATAAATCTTTATAGCGGGAAATGGGAGTGCCAGACACTAGCCTGCAAAGAAACCTTCTATTTCCCACCCGGCTGCTCGAACCGAATCCAGAAGCTCCAGGTCCTTAGGTATTTCGTCCTCATTACTTACAGCCCCTTCTCTTTTTCTCTTTGATCTTATTTTCTTTTCCTGCCACCATCTCCAGTAGTAGTCATTACTCCCATGATGTTAATATTTATACGCCTTTTCCAAATATTTTTGGAAGAAAAGATTTTCCTAATCTGTGGCCAATCTATGTATTGTTCTTTATTCAGTATTTCTAGTTTGATATTCTATATGTATGTCAGAAATTTTAGGTCTCGATAAAAATGGAAAAGAAAATTAGCCAGGTGCAGTGGCAGGTCTCTGTAGTCCCAGCTCCGGAAGGGGCTGAGCTGGAAGGGTCGTCAAAACCGCCAGGGGGCTTCGGTCTAGGTTTAGGTGCTTTTCCCACAAAGATCTAATTATTGAGGCAGCACCTGTGGCTCTAGTAGGGCGCCAGCCCCATATGCCGGAGGTGGCGGGTTCAAACCCAGCCCCGGCCAAAAAACTGCAAAAAAAAAAAAGATGTAATTATTGAAACAACAAGGATTGCCAAGGAAGAAAGGCGTTTGTAATACAGACATCCTATCAGGAGTAGAGAGCTCCCTCGGATCCTGCTCCTCATCATGGGCTTTTAAAGGAAGGGCTGTGCCTTGGGGCAGATCCTGCTGTAACTCACAAGGGGCTGCCAGGCTTGGGGGCAGGTTATGGGGGATGGTGACTCTTGGTATCAGGAGGGCTGCCCAGGGGCCTTCAGAATCTCTGCTCCTTCCTCTTGCAGAAGAAAATCTACCACTTCTGGGAAATAACTAAAAAGGTCAAGAAATTAGAGAATTATACAGGCAATTCATTCATTGCAATTTCTTCAGTGGGGGGCTGGTTAGCTACTATGATCATTCCAGTGCACTATAGCCCGAAAGCAAGATCTCTTCTCAAAAAAAAAAAAAAAAAAATCCACAAAATTCTGTTCTATATTAGCTCTTAGTTTTGCTTATCTCCACTGGCCCACCTCGCCTCACCCTCTCCTTTCTATCATTTGAAGACTTAAGTCACTTTACAAAAATACCTACCAAGGAGGAAACTAGTTGAACGTGGTCTTGTTACCGGTTGAAGAGGGTCCCTGGCTGTCCCTGTCAGCTACGTGCACAGACGGGGCTCAGATCCAATGAGCTTCATCACCAGAAGGCCGGCAGTTCTGGAGAACTGTGAGAGGAGCCTCTCCCAGTCTGTTCTTAGTAATGCTTCTGTGATCTTGGAAACAGGAGCATCTCTTCTCCACACCCATGCCTAGTTCTGGATGATTCATAATTCAGGCTTGGGGACAGTGCGCATGTATTTGTCTTAGACATTTGAGATGTGTGAGTTGTGTGTGTCTGTGTGACAGGCACAGAGACTTTCTGCAGGCGTGTGTGCTGACATTGTTGCTGTAGCCACTGGGACACTTCCACTGACGTCAACCAGGGAGGGCACCTTTTGAAACATAGATTTTAAATTTTTAAAATGCATTTAATTTTTAAATGTGATCAGTCTGGTTGAAGGCGTGGGATGGAGAAGAATGTGTTGTACTGAAGGGTGAGAGTGACCCCTGAGCACACCGCTGATGCTAGCTGGCTCAGAGGGAGGGTGTTGGGGGAAATACACAAGTGTGCATGGGAGAAGGCATTAGAGATTTTAGAATTAAGAGCTAAAGGCTTGCAATTTGACTTTGAGAGGCAATTTGGAATCACGGCATATTTCTGAGCAGGGTAATTACATAGTCAGAAAGAAAATAAGCAAGTTGTTTATATTTTGGGCTTCACCAGAAAATGCTTAAACTTTATAGATTCAATTACAATCATACTGAAAATTCCTAACTCCTGAGGCTTAACCAATAATGACAGTTTGAATCTGAGAATATTGCTTGAAGGTAAATCTCTACTCATAGAAAAGCTTTTGTTTTGTCAGATACAGATAGAAATTCAGAAGTAGATCTGACAGTGGAAAATAACATACAGCCGAGAATTCAGTGGAATGCAAACCTGGATTTTTGACTTGCCCAAAGCTGCACTAGGAATAGGGGTTGTAGCAACTTAATTTTTACCTAACGAGAACCAATTAGGTGCTCCTCACAGAGGGGAAGGAGACAAACTGTAAATTTGCACGGGAGGCTCGTGGACAAGTAGCTGATGATTAGGATGCCTGAGCTGTTACTCTGAGTCATTACTCAAGAGATTCTGTCCAAGAATTTTAAATTATCACCTGAAGCTCATCAAAGAGGCAGACAGACTGTGATTTCTTTAGTTGCTTCTGTCTTACTTCTTTAAGTGGAGAGTGATGATCTGATTTACATTGAAAATATCCCTTCTGGTATTGTGTGGAGACAGATGCTAGAAGGGAAAGAGGAGGCAGGGCCAGGGGAGGTGGGACCAGGGCAGGTGCGGGCCATGCAGAGGGGCAAGGGTGCTTTAGCTGCAGGCCAAGAGCATTGGGGGTTTGGCCCAGAGATGTCACCGTGGAGGTACTGGGAGGGGAAGATATTTACAGGTGGTAACATTGGTTGAATATTTAGATACAAGGTACGAACAAGGGAGGATGGTGAGTCACTTGCCAAGGCAGGGAAGGCTGGAGGAGGAACTTTTTGAGTGATAGAAATTCAGCAATTTTGTCTTGCCAAATGTTAAGGTTGAAGATGCTCATTAGACACCCAAATGGAGATGTCGTATAATCTCCTGCAAAAGACGTCCTCAGTGTTGAAAGTAAGCAAGATTCATATATTGATGTTATTAACAGCCATGGGACCAAAAGAAGTCAATGAAGGAGACAGGGCAGGCAGAAAAGAGAGAGTAGGGTGCTGGCCAAAGCATGAGGTTTTCAGCTTTTAAAGGTCAGAAAGAAGAGAGTAAAACAGCTGAGGCAATGAAGAAAGACAGCAGGGAGGTAGAAGCCAGTGGTGAGGACACACCACGGAGACCAGGAGAAGACAGCTTCAAGAAGTCGTCCCCAACCACTACCATGGTCAGTAGATCAAGTATAATGTGAGCAGATGGTGACAAGTGAATTTCACCATGCTGAGGGTGGTGACGACCCTAATAGGAGCAATCTCTGGATGGGAATAGCGAGAAAAGAAAATGTAGTGGGCCAAGAGGAGAAGTGGCTCAGGAACAGTTTTCTTATTTTTATTTTTTTAGTTTTATTATTTCTTAAACTGGATGATAGGCACATGAGTATTACGAGAACATTTTTGTATGTCTGAAGAAATTTATAATGAACTAGTTTGAAAACAAAGACTGTATCACCTATTCTAAAACTTTATAAAAATTATGTGAAATTCTAAGGGTTAGAATTAATGTAAAAATGTATACCATGAATTTCCCATCAATGAGACAGTGAGATGAGCAACAGAGGAAAAGAAGGAGGGGGTGAGAAAGAAGAAAGAAGAGAGGGAGGCAGGAGGTGAGGACGGGGAGAGAGCAGCTATGGAGAACTCTGAGGCTAAAGAGGACATGTTTGGCAGCCTATGAGTGATTTTTTGTTTTTTTAGAAGACATAAATGTGCCTAAGTGGAACAGCAGGGCTGAACAACAGGCTCATTATTTAAGATTATTGATACGATTACTAGGTTATCTGCTGTGAAGATGGTGTCACTTGTGACTCTCCCCTTTAGAGAATCAGCATGTCTATTCTGGGACTCAGCTTTAATGGGCTTGAGTAAATTCTTGAAAACAGTCAAAATAATCCCCAAGAGTCAGGACAGGAGAAACATTGGGAGAAACAAAACAAACAAACAAACAAACAAAAAAAAACAAGAGAGATAAGTAAGAAGACTGGAGTGGATGTATTAATATAAGACAAAGTGAGGCTCGGTGTCCGTAGCTCAGTGAGTAAGGGCACCAGCCACACCAAAGCTGGTGGAGTTGAGCCTGGCCCAGGCCTGCCAAACAATAATGACAACTGCAACAACACCAACAACAAAAAATAGCCAGGAAAAAAAAATAGCCAGGCATTGTGTTGGGCACTTGTAGTTTCAGCTACTTGGGAGGCTGAGGCAAGAGAATTGCTTAAGCCCAAGAGTTTCTGTGAGCTGTGACTCCACGGCACTCTACCAAGGGTGACATAGTAAGACTCTGTCTCAAAAAAAAAGGGAGGGGGTTAAAGTGATACAATTTCAAAGCGAAATGTACCCCAAGGAAAAAAATAAAGGCACTTAATGGTGAGAAAAAGGTGAATTCAGCAGGATGTTATAACAATATGCGCTTGATAACAGAGCTTCAAAATCCATAGGGTGAAAACTGATAGAATTAAAGAGAGAAGTAGACAATTCCACAGTCATAATTGTAGGTTTATTTGTTTATTTATTTATTTTAATTTTTTTGTAGAGATGGAGTCATGCTATGCTGCTCAGGCTGGTCTTAAACTCCTGGGGTCAAGCAATCATCCTGCCTCAGCTTCCCAAAGGTAACCTTGGGTTTTAACCCTCTTCTCTCAAGCAATGGAAGGAATAACTGGACAAAAGTTCAGCAGACCTCAATGCACTGTCAGCACCTTGGCTTATTGATTTGTATATCAATTGCGAAAGCAACAAGGATGGTTCCTGCCCCTCTGTGACACAACCATTTTAAGGCCCTGGGCTAAGTTCTGAAATCAATGCCCCATGACTTTCTGTGGCTGCTTCATCACCCTGCACCTTGATTTCTTTTTTACAAAGTGAAAAAAAAGACCATGGCATTGACTCACCTATTTTTAAAACATATGAGATGATGAATAAGAACCAAGTTAACATAATGCCTAGATTATATTAAATGTTCAATACATGCCAGTTATTGAGGTAGAATCAAATAGATACCCTTTGGATGCCTGGCAGAATCTGAGGGGATTCTAAAATTATTTAATCAAAACCTTGACATCAACCTGCTCTGGGAACATGTCCCTCCCAAGCCTCACTTGTAAGCTTGTACCTGACCCCTGTAAGCTGCTGTTTCAGACCAAATCTCAGAAAGTGCAGGTTTTCTACATTTAATATCCCTCATAGGTCCTGCCTATAATCCTAGCATTCTGGGAGGCTGAGGCGGGTAAATTGTCTGAGCTCACAGGTTTGAGACCAGCCTGAGCCAGAGCGAGACCTCGTCTCTAAAAATAGCCTGGGGTTGTAGTGGGCACCAGTAGCCCCAACTACTCTGGAGCCAGAGGCAAGAGAATCACTTGAGCCCAAGAGTTTGAGGTTGCTGTGAGCTGTGACACTACAGCACTCTACCAAGGGTAACAAAGTGAGACTGTCTCAAATAAACAAACAAAAAAAATCCCTCATAGGAAGGCACACATATTCCACCTTTTTTTTTAAGGCCAGGGCTGGGTTTGAACCTTCCACCTCCAGCATATAAGGCTGGCACCCTACTCCTTTGAACCACAGGCACTGTCCCATTTTTTCTACCTTTCCCACCCTGAAAGGGACACTAAATCACAACCCCCAGACCCTTCCCAGGTTTTCCACTGCTGCCTGTACCACCTGGGATGATACCAGGTCAAACTGAATTTCCTGCCTTTTGTGTTACTCGGGCTTTTAAAATTAATACCGTGCCTCTGTATGATTATTGTTATATAATTAACATTACTCTATGGTATTAAAATCATAGCTAAATTTAGTCAAGGGTCTTGCTCTTTAAAACAAACTAAGATGAAATCTTTGGTGAAGAAAAGACTCCTTCCTGCTACAAATCTTCTCTCCCTAATTGGCCTATTTGTATTCCTATGGAAAGAACAGTGAATAGAAGTAAATAAAGTAGCATCCGTTGCCCTTTTAGGTCTGCTAGCTGTCAGCATTCCACAGAGCGTTTTCTTCACGTTCTTCTAAGAATCAAGGCTCATTTATTTGTGGACATGTGCTAAAGAGTAATGAGGCAAGCTGGAAAAGGTCTCTACAATACTACCAGTAAAATAGAACACATTATCATTATCATTACTAAAGACTTACAAAATATAAAGCCATTTTCTTTCATTAGAAAACATGAAACCTGCTATATTGGCTTTCCACAAGCCAAAGTGAAGAACACTCCTCTGCTACGTTTCCATCAGAAAGAATATGCCTGGGAGATTGGCCTCATTAAGTTGGGTGGCAGTTGGCGGGATGAGCCTCTGACACCTTCTGAGGTGGGTGCTGGTTTCCACATAGCCCGGAAACTTCCTCCGCATGGGCTTGTACCTTAAAAGCATATATCCCATCCACTAAGCTCCAGCTCTTTGGTTTGAGATTTTAATTTCCCAAACACTATAGGCTTCTTAAACAGAACTGTCAATACAGTTGACTCTGGAACGGTGACTAATGAGTAACATGGAGAAGGAGGTGTAATTACAGTTCAGGAGAGGGATTTAACATATAAAAACAGCTTTCAGAGGAAATAAAATAGAAATTTTAAAAATTTAATTAAGTTATTTAAATTAATTTAAATTTCATTTCATTTTATTAAATTTCAACTCAATTAAGTTTACTTAATTTAACTTAACCTTGTGACCTTAAAAAGAAATATTTTCCCCAGTTTTATCAGCAAATGTGGCCTAATAAGAACAGTAGCATCACCAGTGCTGCCTACCCACTTTCCATATGTACCCCATTGCCCCCCAAATAGTGCTCCGTGATGGATAACACGTTCCATATCTGGCGTCTTTCAATGCTATCAGGACAAAGGAACTTGCATAAAAGGCCTTCTGATGGTCTAATAATTTAAGCTTAAAAGGAAAATGACAACCTTCATTTAAATAAAAGTTTTGATAGCCAGGCATTGTGGTGGATGCCTATAGTCCCAGCTACTCGGGAAGCTGAGGCAAGCGAATCACTTAAGCTCAGGAGTTGGAGGTTGCTGTGAGCTGTGACGCCACGGCCCTCTACCGAGGACGATACAGTGAGACTCTGTCTCTGAAGAAAATATAAATAAATAAATAAATAAATAAAAGTTTGAAAGCCTACGGATTTGTAATGATGCTGCGCAGGAAAGGAAATGTAATACCAAATGTACCATAAAAGTAGTGTGAATGCATCAGGGCATGCTTGATTTTTACTGGTTTTGAAAAGCAGAGGAATGTTAGTATATACGTACATGTGGGGTTTATCATTTTATAATAAGTTCATGACCATTTATGAAGTACCGCTGTGTTAGAAAAGGAGCCTAAGAGTCAGGGCTGAGACTGAATGTGGGCACTGGCAGATGAGGTGCAGGTGTTAAAACAAACAGCTCTTAAGCAGAAGCTCACTAAGGAGGCTGATACCCTCTGACCAGAACCAGCTTTGACCGGCTTGTCAGCTTTCCGCCACCTTACATGGACGTCAGCTATTTACAGTGTCATTACACTGTGGTTTTAGCATTTCTCTGTCCTTGAAATCACCATGATAGTTCTGAGACAGCTATATAAAATATGAAAATGGGGAGGGAACCCAATTCTAGGAAATTATTGTAAATTATTGCAAATTATTGTAAAAGCCAACCCCTTGGCCTTGAATCTCCTTCCCCTCAATTGCTAAGACTACAAAAGATCGTTCAGCTGCTCTCTTTGGGGCCTGCACGGTCCTCCCTGAGAGTGGACTGTCACCTTCAGTAAAAGCTGTTGCTTGCTTAGCTTGTGGTGTGTCCTGAAATTCTTCTCCCCATAAACAAGAACTTGGAAAACCCTCCACTTGGAGGTAACAGACGTGCTCTCGTTTCCTCTGTGTGAGCTCAGAATCTTCCCGTGACAGAGGGACCTGCGTGTGGAACAGGAAGTGTGGCCTGGTGCAAGGGTGCAGCCTGGGGGGGAGGCGCAGGGGTGAGGGCGCAGCTTTCCAGAGCACTGGCTCCCAGGAAGGACGGGTGGGCAGGGGGTCGGCTGGTTGTCTTAGCAGAAAGTCTCCTGGGAGAAAACCCTTCTCCATCACCACAGGATTGTTAGGAGATGGCAACAAGGCCACCATTGATCCCTACCGGGTGACATGCCAGGACGATGCATAAGGGTGGCGGAACCAAGTGTAACCTGCGAATCTGAGAGTAAGCCCACACCGTCACCAGCCCACAGTCCCCAGCCTGGTGGAGGCACTGGGGCCAATGACCTTGGGAACGTTGAAGGCCGCGTGCCCTAGCCCTGCGCTGGGCGGGGGGCACCTGTGAAGCGCGCGCCGCAGCTTCTAATCTTCCAAACCCTGGGGTGCCGTCCTCCCCCTTTCCTTCTCGCTTCTGCCCTTGCTGGTGTTTCTGGGATCACCTCCCAAATAACCTTAGGGCCCTCTCTCAGAAGCTTGTCCATGTGACAAATCACGTTACAGAACACAAGGACACTGGTGGCGGGGTGGAAAGGCGTCCCCTCTTCCACCACCCGCGGGGAGGCGTCTCCAGGTGGGTGAACCCGCGACGCCCTAAACGTACTGCGTGTGCTGGGGGCTCGGGGGGCGCTGGGAAGATTGCAGTGGGGTCCCCAGGTCAGGGGGGCCCTAAACGTACTGCGTGTGCTCGGGGCTCGGGGGGGGGCTGGGAAGATTGCAGTGGGGTCCCCAGGTCAGGGGGGCTCTAAACGTACTGCGTGTGCTCGGGGTTCTGGGGAGGGCTGGGAAGATTGCAGTGGGGTCCTCAGGTCAGGGGGGCCCAGGAGAGAGAGGGAGGAGGAGTTCTTAAAGCTGGGGTGTGGCCGATGCCCAGACGGAGGAGGGGAGGAGCCGTGGGCGCAGCTGGAAGTCGCAGGACGCAGAAGCAGGATTAATAAGGCACCACCACATCACCGAACCCTCTTCGGTGGCCCCGCAGGGAGGCACTGCACGCGGTGAGGAGGGACGGAAACCAAGAGGACTAAGCGACCGACGGGCTGAGCCTGCGGTGTCAGCGGAGGGACAAGGACACCGGGGACGGCCTCGGCTCCGCGGCCTGCAGTCTCGTTTCTCAGTCTTTTTATTACTCGACACCATCTGTTCCCAAAAGCTGAAGAACATTTGTGCACAGATGAGAATTTTCCTCAAGTGAGGCAGAACAGACAGCAGGCTGTAAATATTTTATACTTTCCAGGATCATTTTCTTGCAGAATATTAAGAATTCATGCCAGCATTTGGTAATGGATCATGCGAGGAATGCCTCGCGGAGTGAAACGTTTACCTTGGATAAAAGCAGGGAGAAAAAGCTTGAATTAATTCAGAGCTGAGATTTCAAAGCAGCGCATCATTTAATTAAGTGTGGTTGAATTACTTACCCTGGGGACAAAAATTTTAAATGCCCCTCGCTGATTATTTTTCTTTAACAGTTTTTGGGGAAATAATCTTCAACTTACAGAAAAACTGCAAGTGCAGTACAAAAACTCTTTTCCTATTCCATCTGGGAATAAGCTCCTGGTATAAAGCCATATTCTCCCCCCAGCCCTCACTGTTTCCTGCGACCAAGGCTTCCTCCCACTTTCATCACCCGCATTTGTGTGCCAGAAGGTCTAACCCTCAGTACTTTGTGACTCCCCTTAGAGATAGTGTTTTAAAGAGGTAATTAAGGTAAGTTGACTTTAATTTATACAGTGGGTGTCTTTTTTGTTGTTGTTGTGGTTGGTATATGGGGCCCACGCCCTACTCACTGAGCCACAGGTGCCGCCCTACAGTGGGTGTCCTTAAAAGAAGATTAGGACCCAGATGGGAGACTGTGTGAAGACACAGCGAGGACATGGCAAGGAGAGAGGCCTGGGCAGAAGCCCACCTGGTGACACCTTGATCTTGGCTTCGAATCTCACTTCTCACTACCGCCGGTCTTCACACTCCCTTCGGGCTTTGCCTGTTGCTCCTGTATTGTTTGGCGTAATAAGACCTTCCAGTTTGGGACCAGGTGTTTTGCCGGGTTGTTGTGTCTCTTTAGTTTTTTTCAGTCTGGAACAGTTCCTCAGTGTTTTTATTTTTCACTTTTTCCTTGACATTTATCACCTTGGTCGTTTTGAGGATCACAGGGCAGTTACTTAATAGGATGTCCCTTACCGGGGCTTGCCTGAGGTTGTGCGTCTTTGGGGGGGACACTGCAGAAGTGACGCTCTCTGTTCCTTCTCCGCCCAGCTCTGACACCCTTGTGCTCAGTGCCCGCTACCGCTGCTGGCTTGAGCTGCGACACCCCTACACCCCAACCCTGTAGACACTCTCCTCATTCCGCTTGGTCTCTGGCCTCCCACCAGGCCATATGGGGTCACCCTGCTCACCATCACCCAGCTACAGGCCACACCATTCTCTCTCCCACCCCGACTCATGGAGATGCTGCTTTGATTGGTCACAGCCAATGGCTCTTCCCTCTACACTGATTTGGTTCTGCAATAATGGGGCTAAGCTTCCTTGCACAAGAATCATATGTAAACAGGTGGAATTTCACCTGGCCACGTCTCACTCAGACGCAGGGCACCCAGAAGTTGTGAATTAGTTAGATGACATCCATAAAGCATGCTGGAATGCACCTGTTGCGGGCTGAGGCAGCAGTAAGGGCTTCCAGCTTCCTCGCTCTCCACTGGCTACAGTTGAAATCAAGAGCCATGAACACCTTGTGAGCAGCCTGATCTTACTGTGAGAGGTCAGCACTTCAGTGTAACCCTCCCGGAGACTGAAATGAATACCTGTGCCCACTTGGTGAACTGAGCTCTTGGTTTATGACATATGGAATTTAAGTTATAGTAGAAAGTGTAAGTTGATCTCTGCTTCATTGATATAGTCACCTTAACCACCAATTCTGTGAGTGCTACCATCCTTAGGGCAAGCGTATCTGTCCTTTGCTGCCTACAAATATACAAAGGTCTCCTCTGCCTTAACATTCCTTTCCTGACGCTTCCAACCATTTCTGCAGTCTGGGTCTGCCCATTCTACTTCCTCCTTTCTGTTGCCTCAATCGTCAGGATCATGGTCTTACTGGGCTGGCACTTCTCTCCGTACCAAGTGTCCTCCTTCCCTGGAAGAGCCCCTTGCAGGTCTGAAGTTCCTCTTGCTCTTCTCCCCCTGATGCCTCTGGGGCATAAGCCACTGCTGTAGTCAGGCCTGATTTGGCTTCTGTATGAGTTTACTGCAGCTGCTGTAATTAAATGAAACCATTTAAGGACATTAAACAATTCAGTCTTCCTTCTCGTTCTGAAAATAATGCTTGAATTCGAAGACTGATCTCCCTGGAATTGTAATGGACTCTCAGTTTTTATGAATACTTCTTCATTTCACAAATTTTCATAAAGAATCGAAGGGTATTCCAAAGTCTGTTTCAGGTAAGCAGAAAAAGCACATATGGGATTTCCTTATGGTAATGATGTCAAAAGGAGTTTGTAGCAACACCTGTAAAAGGCATTCAGTTGAACAAAGGTCTGAATTATCTTTTTGACTAGGAAATTCACTGAAGTCTCCACTCTGAGCAGGTGGTGGCCGCGGCTGTAATAGACCGATGAGTCCCTTCGGTTGTTTCTAACCAGGCTCCTGACGTCTCATCAGCTGTCACAAAGCACCGTGTTTGTGAGATATTATCAGCTTTGGTTTTATGGTTTTCAGGAGAAAAAAGGGACAGCTCTGTGAATAAGATTTTTTTTTTTGTCATACTTTGTGAGCTATAGCTTACTCTCTTTTACTTTTTTTTTTTTGGCTGGGACTGGGTTTGAAACCATCATCTCCGGCATATGGGGCCAGTGCCCTACTCCTTTGAGCCACAGGCGCCGCCCTCTCTTTTACTTTTTTTTTTTTTTTTTGAGACAGAGCCTCAAGCTGCCACCCTGGATAGAGTGCTGTGGCATCACAGCTCACAGCAACCTCCAATTCCTGGGCTCAAGTGAGTCTCCTGCCTTTGCCTTCCAAGTAGCTGGGGCTACAGGCGCCTGCCACAACGCCTGGCCATTTTTGGTTGCAGCCATCATTGTTGTTTGGCGGGCCCGGGCTGGATTCGAACCCGCCAGCTCAGGTGTACGTGGCTGGTACCTTAGCCCGCTGAGCTACAGGCGCCGAGCCTCTCTTTTACTTTTTAACACTTGTGGGGAGATGGCTTTTCTGTGCCTGGAGCACAGCAAGAGATCACCTGGAGCGGGGTGAGTCTGCTTATCTTGTCCTCCCCTTCACCCGCCTCCTCCCTTCGGGACACTGGAGCTCAGAAAGGCTGCCTTAAGGACTTCTTTCTTTGTTCTCACCAGGCAGAGTCAAATAATTTACCTCTGCAGCAGGTTCAACTGTTCTCCAGAAAGGGAGCTGCCTTCTGTGTGCCTGAGTTTATTACATGACTCTAGATGCCGTGGTAACAGATGGGAGGGGCCCTGAGTAGCGTCGCCATGGAGGGGAGTAGAACTGACCAGCTGGATTCCGGAGAAAGAGTCATTTCTGCTCAGCCGTGTGTGGCGTCCTTCAGAGCTGGGACCTTCTCGAATCCCTGCTAGGCCCTTGTCCCTGCTGAGAAGACAGTCCAATGGGAACTAAAACCAGCAGCAGGGAACAATGAGAGAATTCATACACAGTCATCTGTATTACATGAGGAGTGCATTAAAATAGAGATTCTTGGGCCCTGTCACAGGTTCAAGGGTAAACCCCACACAAAGTATAGCTAATATGCAGCCCTCTCCCATTTGCCCCCCAGTGAATGTGACCTTATTTAGAAAAAATGGTCTTTTGAGATGTAATTAAATGAAGGATCTTGAAATGGGATCTTCCTGGATTGAATGGCAGGCCCTAAACCCAGTGACAGGTGTCCTTAGAACAGAAGTGGTAGGGGAGCCAGGAGAGAGGACAGAGGAGACCGCAGGAAGGACCCTCCCCTCCAGCCCTCCAGGGAGTGTGGCCCTGCACACACTGTCACTCAGACTTCTGTGCTGCTGAACTGGGAGGAAGTACATTTTCGTGTGAGTCAGGCTGTGGATGTTTGTTTCAGCAGTCACAGGAGGCTAACGCAGGCCTTGCCCCAGGCCCACTGAGATCCAGTTTTAGAAAGCTCTGAAGAACGATCAGAGACGTTGGGGAATATCACCCCCTCGCTGGTCTGTGTGGAAGTTTTTGACCAGTGTGCACTGAATTACCTGTTGGAGCTTAAAAAGTACAGATGCCGGTCTCGGCCGCAGACATGCCGTCCAGATTGAGGAAGACCCGGAAGCTTCGGGGCCACGTGAGCCACGGCCACAGCTGTATCGGCAAGCACAGGAAGCACCCAGCAGGCCGTGGCAATGCTGGTGGCATGCATCATCACAGGATCCACTTCGACAAATATCACCCAGGTGACTTTGGGAAAGTTGGTATGAGACATTCCCACTTAAAGAGGAACCAGAGCTGTTGCCCAACTGTCAACCTTGATAAGTTGTGGACATCGGTCAGTGAGCAGACGCGGGTAAATGTGCCAAAAACAAGACAGGAGTCGCTCCCATCACTGATGTATTACGACCGGGCTCCTAGAAGGTTCTGGGGAAGGGAAAACTCCCAACGCAGCCAGTCATGGTGAAGGCCAAATTCTTCAGCAGAAGAGCTGAAGAGAAGATTAAGGGTGTTGGAGGAGCTTGTGTCCTGGTGGCTTGAAGCCACATGGTGGGGTGGTTCAAAAAATGTTATTTCCTTGTGGCCTGAAAAAAAAAAAAAAAAAAAAGTACAGATGCCCAGGCCACAGCCGGAGGTCCTGCCTCAGTGACCTGGGCAGAGGATTCCAGCAGGAGGAAGTCTGAGAAGCACCTGAGGCTGAAGGGCTAAGCTGAGGAGCTGCTTGTCCTTTAGGGAGAGGGTTAGTTCTTCTCTGTCTTCGTCCCTGACTTCTCTTACGGCTGCTGACAGCAGAGGTGACCACTGTCCTTTGTCGCTGAGGCTCTGCCCCTATTATTCACTTGGTTTTTCTTGACCTTTCCCCGTCTGCTGACACCTTTTGATTTAAACCGAGGCATTTACTACTGAACGTGTGAGTCTTAGGGATGCACTGAGTTGTCAGCTGTGTGCGTGTCCCTGCCATGACCTCGGAAGGTTCCTCATGCCCTTCTAGTCAAGTCTCCAGCCCGCAGATGCGAACAACCTCATGATTTCTGTCGCTAGGCATTAGTTTTGTTTGCTTGTTCCAAGTGGCTCCTCATCTTAGCCCTTTACTGTCTTTTTTTTGGCTAAGACTTCTTTATTCTTGGTTTTCATCAGTTTGACCCTGACATGCCTCGGTGTGGGTTTTTTGTTTCTGATCTCTTACTGAGCTTCTGGGATTTGTGAGTTGTTGTCCTGATTTGGAATTACTTTTGGCAGTGTTTTCCCCAGTTCCTTTCTGTCCTCTCTTGGGTCTCATATTGTCCGTCTGTAGGTGTTTCTCCTACGCCAGAGAGCCCAAATCTGTGTCTCTGAGAGGGATACCTGGAAAAATACAGTCTGAGAGAACAGAGGCCTCCTCAAGGAAACCCCAAGAATATGCCAGCGAGGTCCTCCCCATGGTGACTCAGCTCTTAGGAATTTGTAAAAACTTCCTGGGACCTACAGCAACTTTCACTTCTGCTTCTATGAAAGCCGTGGTTCTGTAAAAGCTGGAGCCAGCTTCTCCAGCTTGATTCAAACTGGAGAAAGGGACCCGTGGTCCAGAACTTTTTGACTGGGGATGAAAAGAGAAGACGGAGCCAGTCAGGGAGTGCAGCCATTTTGAGTCCTTCTGCCGTCACTCGGCGGCTTGAATAAAGCCCTTCCTCTTCTAAACAAGGTGTTTGGGAGTTCCTTCTCTCCATTGATCCCCATCTTCCTGCTACATCTCCTCTCCTGACCTTTCCTCTGAGTTCTGAACTTGCTCCTGAACTTGGTGAGTCAGGGCTGGTGGCATTTCAGATTCCAGAACTGAACTTAAAGAGTGGAAAGGGGGCGTGCTTTCACCCCCCTTTCCAAGCTAAGGGGGTGCTTTCCAAGCTGCACTCCTTGTGCTTAACTCTTGGGGTGTAAATATAGGTTCTGTGTGTGAGGGGGTGCTGGGAGGGCAGGGGAGGAAGGTTCTGTGGTTAAATAAATTAGGACTCCCCAACTTGGATGCTGACTCTTGTAAATGGCTGCGTTGGCCACTTAGAAACCCTGTAGTCAAGAAGTCTTTTTATCTTAAAAGTTAAAATATGATTCCACATTTCTAAAAATTATTTGACCACAAACCCTTTTTTTTTTTTTTTAATGGAAAGTCAAATAAAATCCATGGAGTGAATTTTGGGAACTGCTACCCTTTGGCTAACTTTTCTCCAACACAACCATCCAATCAGTTTTCACCCTCATGGATTCTACTTCCTCACACCTCCCAAATCTGTTTCTGCCTCAGTAGCCCCATCTCCACAGCTTGACCCTTAAGCCTACATCACCGTTCAGGATAGTGTGTCGTCCCTGGGCTGCCTTCTCTTGCTTTTTAAATCCGGTTTACAGTTGGCTGACCCATAATAATCTTCTTAAAGTCATTTTCTCTCTTAAAATTTTCTGTGGCTACCCACTCCTTGGAGCAGGAAATCCAGACTCCTCAGTGAAGGATCGCTCCTGAGGGGGCCGTCCACAAACAGGAGGAAGGAACCAGGTGTCAGGCAGGGTGGCCCGAGGACAGACAGGTGAGGTGTTGGTGTCACCTGGAAGGCCATCCTTGGAACCACAGGGTAGGCTGAGAGGAGGAAGGGAAGAGCAGCTCCAAAGTTGGGAGCCGAGAGGAGAAGCCCTGTGTGCATCTGGCTGCCCTGCATCCAGCAGCCCTGGGTCCGGCAGCCCTATATGCGTCCAGCAGCCCTGTGTGTGGCCAGCAGGGCTGGGGAGGGAGGTGGGATGGAGAGGCTGTTGAGGAGGCATAGCCTGGCAGGGAGTAACCGAGTGCCACCGGCCCTGCTGGGCACTCCTTGGTGCAGAATTCAACCCTGTCCTTGGGCTGTAAGGTGGTGGTGGCAGGCCAGGCCAGGCATTCCCAGCCTCACCACCAGCACCTTCCTGCCGTGGACCTCACGGTGTGGCCTGGGGATGGCTTAGAACGTCTTCCTGCCTCCTGCCTGGGAACAATCCTGCCCTGCTGTAAAGAGCTCCCTTTTCTTGGTTTCACAGAACTGGTCTTGTCTATTTCTGAAATTTCCACCCAGCTTTGTTTCCCAGTACTCCGACTATATTTTTATTTCTGCTTGTTGGACCCTGCCACGGGGCCGCTCGGGATAGATGGGCTTTGCTGCCTGAGATCTGCTCTCGGTCTCCACACCTCTCTTACTTGCTAGGTGTGTGCAGGCACAGGCGTGATCTATGCCAAGGAATTAATATTTTTCCCCCAAAATAGCATATGCCTTTTCCTTCATTCAAGTCTTTTTTGGTCTTCCTCTGTAGAATGTTCTCTATGAAGTTCTTGCCCACTCCTTGATAAGTTCCCTCCAGGATGCTTTATCTCCTAAGCACTTTGCGTGCAATTAATTCTCAGAAAGGACTAGGAGACAAGTACTGCTGTTATCCCATTTTAGAGATAAGGAGAAACCCAGGCAACTTACTGAGAAGTAAATTACCTGTCCACAGTGGTAGTCTAGGACTTTAACTCAGCTAAAGCTGCCTGGGGCCTGACACCAAAGGCTCCCTGTGAAGCCCTACTGTTTAAGAAAGGTTGAGTTGGGACCTGTTCATTGCAAATAAAAAAAGGAAATATGTGGAGCTTGTCTGAGAGTGAAATGGGGCCCAGGTGCCAACACTGGAGAGGTGGGGACCCTCTGGCCCCCTTGTGTGACTTGATGAAATGGAGGTTCTTGGTCTGTGCTTCCTCCAATTGGTGAGGTCAAGCCCTGCCGCTCCTGATCCTGTGAGACCTAAGCTATTTATCTTGCCGGATTTTAAATAAAGAAGAAGGGATGTAAACTTTTGTCAAACAGTCTACAAGTAGGCGTCAGTTTTTTCAGTCTCTAAAGGAGAGAGGTGGAGGTGGGAGGAAGAAGGCGGCTGGCAGCAGTGACGCAGGAGGCAGGACTTGGCGGGCCCAGGCTGGGTGGGTTCCAACGGCTGAGTCAGAGGCGGCACTCTGCTTTTTCCTTGGGTCGTGAGCATCTGTGAGAAGGCACTTGGATTTTGAAGTGCTCTGTCTCATTTTAACTACTGTTCAATGCTTTCTACACACTAAAACCTCCATTCCCCAGTAGTATGTGGAAGTTGGCAGGGGCCCTTTGCATAGGGAGAATGCAACTTACTCACTTGAACAATGTTCCCAGGTTCTTGTGCTACAATTGGGTTATAGCCTTCATATGAGAGGAGGGTGACTGGTGAGGCCATACCTATGATGCACGTTAGAAGGGTACAGGTGAAACTTACTAAATGCAGAATACAAATGTCTTCATACAGTAACTAAGAAAATGCCATGAAGGCTATGTTAAACAGTTTGATGAAAATATTTCAGATTGTATATGAAACCAGCACATGGTAGGTACCCCTCGATTGCACTAATGTGCACAGCTATAATTATAATAATAAACAAAAAAAAAAAAAAAGAAAAAAAAGAAAAAATTGTCCCCCGGGTTGCACCACAGGAGCCAAGTCAAGAACATGTCAACACTGCATGCAATCAAGCCAGGAGGTGAACTTGTGTCCTCCACCAGACCTGCTCCCCTGTCCGAGCACCAGGACAGCACCACAGGGCTGCTGGGGTGTCATCATTAATGACGAACTTCTGCACCATTCTCAGCAAATGTGTCGGGGGTTCTGGATTAGACAAAGTAGAAATAAATAATGAGGCAATTACATTCAATAAAGACAAAATGAACATTTTTAATAATTCTTTGTTATGGAAAAACGAGCCTATTAAGATCCAATTATATTAACTGAAGCTACTTGGAATGACATCGTTATTTTTATTATTCCATTTCATATATCTATGGGCTAAATAAAAATTGGTATCAATGACTGGTTTTAGCTTAATCATCTGAATCTGAAAGTTCATGCCTTTCATCTGAACTGTTCTTAAATAAAATTGGCAGCATTTTCTGGCAGCCTATAACACATAGCAGCTAGTGGCTTCCAGGAAAAGCAAGTCGATTTTCATTACTTGTGCCAAAGACAAGCGGTCCTGTTTGGTTCATCTAGATGACCATGAATCCTCATAGACATGACTCCTGTTTGGACTAGGTCACATCACTCTTAACACTGCCTCATGCACTGTCTGTCCCCCTCCCCCCCAAGAGTCCACACCTGTCAAACAGCAGTTTAACCGTGAGCAGGAAAACAGGCATTGATACCACTCTGAAGGAATGACGTCAGGACTCTAGTTAGTTTACTCTTTTCAGCCAAGCTTTAATTTTGGGGTGCTTTTCTAAAAGTTTTTATAAATTCCTCAGATCTGAAAGTAATAAACACGTCAAGTAAGGTCTGTTATGCATCTTAATATATTCGCATGTCTGTGAATTTTCTTTTTTTCAAGACAGAGTCTCAGACTGTTAATGGGGACATCTCAGGGAAGGACAAGGAAGCTGAAACTCAACATTCTGCTGGAAAGGAAACAATGTTTAGGAGACAAAGCCCTCGTTAAAAGTCACTCAGTCTCCTGAAGTGTGTTACTGTAGGGAGAAAAGGGTATTTATAGTGGTATTTTCTACATTTTCTAAATGGTTAACATTTTTGTAACTGAAATTAAAGCAGAACAAGCTGTTAAACCAAAACAGGCTGTTAAACCTAAATAAACAGGGAGAGGAATTAAACAGGGCAGACTGCTTCTGTCCTGTGTGGAGTGAGAAATCTGGGATTAGGAGGCAGAGTGTTTTGGTGAGTTTGCCAGTGTGGGGAGCACCTTTCTTTTCTTTTCTTTTTTCTTTTTGCAGTTTTTGGCCGGGGCTGGGTTTGAACCTGCCACCTCCGGCATATGGGGCCAGGGCCCTACTCCTTTGAGCCACAGGTGCCACCCGGGAGCACCTTTCCTACAAGCGGCACACAAGTGAGGGACTGTTGGTCACATCATGTTTCACCCAGTGAAGAGCAAGGAGGGGTCAAGACACCACGGGGGATTAACAGAAAATCATGAACTAGCTGATGAATGAATGAATCTAATGAATACAAGTGGTCATTATGGGCTGTTAATGGAGTAACTTTTCATTTAAATGGTTACACCACTTTTATTGTAGTCCAAGAAATGTTTTACCATGAAAAGTTTTCTAAATGTGAGCAAAATCTCTAGGATCAAATCAAAGCATTACTGTGGTTCTAGTAACTATTTGATCAGAATGTGAGTCTTCTCTGCCAACACCCTGACTCCGTTCTCCTGGGCAATCCCATTAGCCCTGGGCTCTGCAGGGGACTCCTACCTCTCCTGGGAGCTTCTCCTCTAGTCCAGGCAGCCCCTGAGCCCCAGAACGTCACCTGACTGACTCAGAGGCACCTTGAGTTCAGTGTAGAACTTCAGTGTTCTCATGCTCGTAACCCAGTCCCTTCTGAATTTTAATGCTGTCACTCTAATCCAATGATTTTCAATCTTTTTAATCTCCTGGCATGCTTGAACCCATAAACTTCTGTGGCATACTTCAATTGTTGATCCAAAAAAAAAAAAAAAAAAAAAAAGAGTAAAAAGAAGAATATACTTACTGTGCTTTGAACTTCTTTGGAAAATAATTAATGATCTTTAAAAATATTCCCCCCTGCACACCTAAGATCTTTTCACAGCACACCATTGAAAACCCCTGCTCTGATCAGAGGCCTGCGTTATTCTGAAGCCTGTGTTACTTCCCGCACCTACTGGTTACACGTTCCCCCCTGACCCTGTGTGTACTTCCCACACATCCTGCCTCTTCTCCAGCTTCATCACCTCTCACCTGGACTTCTGACCTTCGCCTGCTCTGAAGTAAGCCATGCTTCACACAGCTGCCAGTTCCCTCTAAAATACAGACGTGGTCTCAGTTTCCCCTCAGAAGTCGTGCTGCTTGACAATGCCTACAGGACATAAATCTTAGCCTTGTGACAGGACACAGCTGCCTGTGACCCACATCTCTTCAGTGGCACTGGCCTACTGTCTGACAGGAGCACAAAGTTGCTAAATGAAATGAACACCATTTAACAGTAAGTATAGTCTGGACTGGAAATGCAACCCACCCGCCTCGGCCTCCCAGAGTGCTGGGATTACAGGCGGGAGCCACTGCGCCCAGCAAAGTAATTTAGTTTTATTTCTGATTATAAAAGTAACTTACTGATAAGCTCAGATCTTAAACGGACATGGGTATATCATAAAATGGAACATAAAATGAATATAGAAAACGCAAATGGTCTTCAATCAATCAACAGGGTCAGAGAGAGCGGCTACTCCTCGCCTGAGCCCAGATGCCAGGTTTTCTCATGGAGCTGCAGTCCCAGCAGGCACTGGGAGGGGGCGCTGCTCTTCCTCGTTTAGGGTGGCAGGGACCTTTCAGTCTGTTAATGGGGACATCTCAGGGAAGGACAATGAAGCTGAAACTCAACATTCTGCTGGAAAGGACATAATGTTTAAGAGACAAAGCCAAGTTAAAAGTCACTCAGTCACCTGAAGTGTTACTGTAGGGAGAAAAGGGTATTTATAGTGCTATTTTCTACATTTTCTAAATGGTTAACATTTTTGTAACTGAAATTAAAACTGAACAAGCTGTTAAAACATTAACTAAATAAACAGGGAAATAAACTAAACAAGGCAGAATGCTTGGGGGACTATTTAGCCTGATATTCCAAAATTTCAAGAGCATATAAGAAATTCCTCTAGGGACAGTTCTGAGGGTGAAGGAAAGAACACTTTCTAGTGGCCCAACACACATTCGAATGCCTTGCTTGTTCCCGAGCTGAGCTGCTTTTGGCAGAGTGAGGCACCAGCGCAAGCTCCTAGGAGGACAGGGCAGCTCCAGGCTGCCGACACTGTCCTTCTCACCTCCAGGCTGCCTTCCAGGGCGTAGACACCCGCCCTTCTCACCTCCAGGCTGTACACAACCATCCTTCTCACCTCCAGGCTGCCGACACCCATCCTTTCACTTCCCTGCCATCCCGACACCCTGCACAGCAGGGAGGCTTGATGAGGCTGAGGTTCCTGCACAAGTCCGCACACCTGCTGGACAAGGTAGGGGACAGTACTGGCCACCTGCCTAGAGCATATGCTGTGCCCACCATGGGATGGATGCCTAGAAACCACACCTCTGCATGATGACGGAAGGACACATCTACCGCTCGGTTTACAGTTCCCAAATATGTTCACATGCTCACCTCAAGTCAGATTCTGAAGTATGGGGAAGCAAGCGGCTTCTGACATCTTTTTCTTAGTTTTAATTTTACATTGCAGGTTTTGCATATAATATAAAAAGCATCAAATGCTAAAATCTATTTTATTTACATGATGTAAAATTTCCAGTAACAAAAATTTCTCATCATGAAAGATGCTAAATACAGCATAAATGTCACCATGATTAACAATTCGATGAGATAAAATATGCTTGATTTCACATTTTTTCACAAGAAAATCTCTAGGTTGTCTACATTCAACAAATACTCTATTACATTCACTTTTATAAGCTATGCAGTCTTTCCATCTTATTCTTTTGACCAGCTTCTGGAAGAGAGCTGTGAAGAGCAGAGCAGTGAGTTGGCACCAGTCCACATCCATCTGGAAACAGCAGTCTTGCTTTTTTTAATTTTCTTGGAATCGATTATCTTCAATGACAATAGTTCTTCTAGGGTAGGATTCCACTTCTACAAATATATATCGAAAATCACATTCGCCACTTTCTGGGTTCTGAAAAAAGGCAATATTTCCAGTGGTTACTTTCCTTGCCAGCGTGTAAGCGACACTGTGCCCAGACCCGGCAGCTCCCCCCGCCCCCCACACCCTAAGGTCCTACCTCCTTCACCTCCACGTGCACCGTTCCCTGCTTCCCTGGCTCAGAGCCCTCGATGTAGAATTTCACACGTGTGTGTTTCAGCCCATCTTTTACATATTCAATGAAACTGTCAAGCAATGAATGAACACAAGTCTAAGTCCTTTCCATCTGAGAACTGCCTGCCCTGTCTGAGGTCAAGGTGCCCGCAGTACCTGACGTGCTGTCTCCGGCCTCGCCGTGTCATCTCCCCGTAGCCTTTAACAGGCTCGCCAAAGACGCCAATCACCTGCACAACAAAGACAGGGCTTTACTTCCTGTTATTTTTCTAAGCTTCCTAAGGGAATATTTTCTGACAATATAATTTTTTATTTTAGGACACACACAAAAAACCCTAGTAAGCCTAACACCCTTCCCCCAAATGAAGATTCCAATAATGAGAAAACTGAAAAACAAAAGATTATGCAAAAATATCCACAAATAACAGCCGGGCGCTGTGGCGGGTGCCTGTAGTCCCAGCTACTAGGGAGGCTGAGGCAAGAGAATCGCTTAAGCCCAAGAGCTGGAGTTTGCTGTGAGCAGTGTGACGCCACGGCACTCTACCCAGGGCGATAAAGTGAGACTCTGTCTC
>CAUYON010094344.1:0-40916 GCA_963573935.1 Arctocebus calabarensis | reverse complement strand
CCTAGTAGCTGGGACTACAGGCGCCCACCACAGCGCCCGGCTATTTTTTTTGTTTTGCAGTTCGGCCGAGGCCAGGCTTGAACCCGCCACCTTCGGTATATGGGGCCGGCGCCCTACACGCTGAGCCACAGGAGCCGCCCTCATTCTTTTTTTTTTTTAAGAGAGAGAGTCTCATTTTGTTGCCCTTGGTAGAGTGCCATGGCGTCACAGCTCACAGCAACCTCCATCTCTTGGGCTTAGGCGATTCTCTTGCCTCAGCCTCTGAGTAGCTGGGACTACAGGTGCATGCTATAACGCCCGGCTATTTTGTTGTTGTTGTTGCGGTTTGGCTGGGGCCAGTTCGAACCTGCCATCCTTGGTATATGGGGCCGAGGCCCTATTAACTGAGCCACAGGCACTGCCGCCTAAATTTTCATTCTTTAAACAGTTTATTTTGCAGAGCAGAAATTTTTAATTTTAGTCAAGTCTAGATTTTCGATTCTTCCTTCCATGGATTGTGCTTTTGGTGTTATATCTAAAAGGTCAAACCTGAGTTTTGACGATTATAAATAAACCTTCTGGAAACATTCATGTGCAGATTTTTGTGTGGACATAGTCTTCCGCTACTTTGCGTAGATATTAAGGAGTGTGATTGCTGGATCGTATGATAATAGTACATTTAGTTTTATGAGAAACCATCAGTCTTCCAAGGTGGGTACATCATATAACACGTTCCTGTTGTTCCACATCCTCGCCAGCATAAAGTATTGCCAGTGTTTTAGATTTTGGCCATTCTAATAGATGTGTAGTAGATTCATTGTTTTATTTTGCATTTTCCTGATGACATGTGATATGGGGCATCTTTTCATGTGTTTATTTGCCATCTGTACATCTTCTTTGGTGAAGTGTCTGCCCATTTTTTAAATCAGGTTGTTTGATTTCTTATTGATGAATTTTAAGAGTGGTTGATATATTTTGGATAATAGTCCTTTCTTAGCTATGTCTTTACAAATATTATCTCCCAGTTTGTAACTTGTGTTTTTATTTTCTTGTCTTTTGCAGAACAGAAATTTTTAATTTTTTTTTTTGAGACAGAGCCTCAAGCTGTCACCCTGGATAGAGTGCCGTGGCATCACAGCTCACAGCAACCTCCAATTCCTGGGCTCAAGCAAGTCTCTTGCCTCCGCCTCCCAAGTAGCTGGGACCACAGGCGCCTGCCACAACGCCCGGCTATTTTTTGGTTGCAGCCGTCATTGTTGTTTGGCGGGCCCGGGCTGGATTCGAACCTGCCAGCTCAGGTGTACGTGGCTGGCGCCTTAGCCCGCTGAGCCACAGGCGCCGAGCCGAAATTTTTAATTTTAATGAAGTCTGGCATTTCAATTCTTTCTTTTTTGGATCATTTGGTGTTGTATCTAAAAAGTTATCAACAAACCCATGGTAGGAGAAAATCTAGATTTTCTTGGAGTTTTATAGTTTTATGTTTTTATATTTAGATCTATAATTCATTTTGAGTTAATTTTTGTGCAGGTTGTAAGGTCTGTGTCTAGATTCTCTCTTTTTTTTGTTTTTTACTTTTGCATGTGGATATCCAGATGTTCCAGCATCACTTATTGAAAAGTCTATCTTTTCTCCATTGTACTGCCTTTGCTCCTGTGGCAAGGCTCAGCTGACTATTCATACAGCCTCTGTCTAGGCTCTTTGCTCTGTTGCACTGGTCTATTTGTTCCTTCACTAATACTACACTGTCTTGATAACTGCAGCTTTAATAGGAAAATCTTGAAGACAGGTAGTGTCAGTCTTCTGACATTCACCTTTGATATTGTGTTGGCTTTTCTGGGTCTTTTGCTTCTCCATATAAACTTTAGGATCAGTTTATTGATATCTATAAAATTACTCACTGAGATTTTTGACTGGGATTTGGGATGAATATATAGATCAAGTTGCTATGAACTGACATCTTGGCAGTATTGAGTTGAACATGGAATATCTCTCCATTTGTTTATGTTTTCTTTAATTTCTTTCATCAAAGTTGTAGTTTTCCTCACATAGCTTTTGTATGTATTTTGTTAGGCCAATATAAATGGTCTTGTGTTTTAAATTTCAAATCCCAATTGTTCATTACTGGCATATAAGAAACTGATTGCCTTTTGTATATTAAATATTAACCTTATATCCTGTAACTTTGCTAGAATCAGTTATTAGTTCCAGAAGTTTTTTTATTGATTTGAGATTTTCTGCACAAATTATGTCTTTTAAGAACAAGGATGGTTACATCTTCCTTCTTAATCTGTATACTTTTTCTTTCCTTGTCTTATCACATCAGTTAGCACTTCCAGTGTGAGGCTGCACAGGAGCTGTGAGAGGGGCGCTTCCTCCCGATCTCGGCAGGGAGGTTTCTGGTTCCTACCCATTAAGTATGATTTAGCTATAGTTTTTTTTTTTATTTTTTATCAATAAGTTCCCCTCTGTTCCTAGTTTGGTGACAGCTCTTATCATGAATGGGTTTGGATTTTGTCAAGTGCATTTTCTGGGTTTCTTGATGTGATCATATGATTTTTCTTCTTTAGCATATTCATACGATACATTAAATTAATTGATTTTCACATGTTTAACCTGGAATAAATCCTACTTGGTGGTAATATGTAATTCTTTTTTATACAGAGTTGGATTTGATTGCTGATATTTTTGAGAATTCTAATTAACATTTCTGTTCTTGAGATATATTGGTGTCTGTTACTTTCTTTTCTTGTAATGTCTATGGTTTTGGTATTTGAGTAATGTCAGCCCAAGAGAATGAGAACATTCTTTCTGTTTTTATTTTCTGAAAGAAATTGTAGAGAATTATTATAAGACCCACAGATTATCTAGATAATCAAGTTAGCAGACAAGGATGTTAAAATAACTGAAAATAGTATGCTGAAAGAAACAGAAAAAAAAGATGAACTATATTATCAGATATTTAGAGTTTAAAAAGAATCAAATGAAGACATCGCAACTGAAAAATGTTAACCCCAATTAAGTACTCTTTTATGAATTCCTTCATAAAAAGAATAAAGTTCTTATACATGGGGCGGCTCCTGTGGCTCAGCGAGCAGGGCGCCAGCCCCATATACCGAAGGTGGCGGGTTCAAGCCCGGCCTCGGCCGAACTGCAAAAAACAAAAAAATAGCCGGGCGCTGTGGCGGGTGCCTGTAGTCCCAGCTACTAGGGAGGCTGAGACAAGAGAATCGCTTAAGCCCAAGAGCTGGAGGTTTCTGTGAGCAGTGTGATGCCACGGCACTCTATCCAGGGCGATAAAGTGAGACTCTGTCTTTACCAAAAAAAAAAAAGTTCTTATACATGTTACAACATGGATAAACCTTGAAAACCTATGCTAAGTGAAATAAACCACATACAAAAGGAGAGATATTGTGTGGTTCCACTTACACGAGATATCCACAATAGGCAAATATGGAGAGGCAGAAAGTAGATTTGAGGTTCCCAAGGCTGGTGGTGATGTTGGGGAACAAGAAGTCAGTAGACAGAGTTTCTGTTGGAGTAGAGAGAAAGTTTTGGAAATAGTAGTGATGTCTGTACAGCACTATAAATGTGAACAATGACATTGAATTGCACATTTAAAAGTGGTTAAAATGTCAAATTATTGTTAGCTATCTTTTCCACTAGCAAAAAAATCAAGAAAAGATAAACAAAACTAACCCAAGAAACAGAGTACAGATCCAGGGATAGATTTATGTGTTTCCGTTTCAATGGAGAAAAGAAGCCTTTTTCAGTAACTAGTACTGGGTTAATTTGACATCCATACGGAAAATAAGATTTCTGGACTTCTACCTTACCACACACAAAAATAAGTTCTAGAAGTATTGCACATCTAGATTTAAAAGGCAAAGTAAATATTTTAGAAGATAAAGAGAATATCTTCATGAACTTAAAGTAGACAAAGATTTCTTAAATAATATACAAGAACCACTAACCATAAAGGACAACTTTAATAAAGTGTATTATATTAAGGTTAAGAACTTCTGTTCATCAAAAGACTCCATAAGAGAATGAAAAAGGCAAGACGCAAAAGTGGAAAAGATATTTTCCATATACGTATCCAACAAAGAACTCATAATCTAGATTATTTTAAAAACAAAACAAAATAACTCTATACAAGTGAAGAAGAAAAAAAAATACCTGGAACAAATAGACAAAGAACTTGAAGAGGCAATTCGCACAGAAGGACGTACAAATGACCAATAAACACAGGAAAAGGTGCTTCACTTTAGTAGTCATCATGGAATTACAAATTCAACCTCAGTGAGACAGCTACACTTTATGATAGGAAAATAGCTAAAATGGAAGAAAAACTAAGGCCACAATGCAGAATGCAGGAAGATGGAGATTACTCCTTCCCTCAAGATGGAGTACAACCAGCTTGAAAAACTGGCTGGATCTGCTAAAGCTGGACATTTTTGTACCTGTAACCCAGGAATTCCACTGGTAGGTACATACCCAACAAAGATGTGCATGTATTGCAGTGAGAACCATAACCAAGAACCCCGTGACACCCCTGTTTGTAATAGCCTTGATCTGAAAACTCCTCAAAGCCCCTCAATAGCAAGAGGAGTGGATGACTTGTGTTATATCCACACAATGAAATGCTGACAAGCAATGAGAATGAACTCAGTACAACTATGTACAGCCACAGATGCAGAGGGAGAATCTGCCAAACATCACTGTTTATAAAGGGAACACACACACACACATCCATAACAGGCAAAATTAGTTTTTAAAAAATTTTTTCCATTATTTTATTTTTTTTAAGTCCAATATACAAATGTCCATTGTATACCATTAATAAGTATAGAATTAAAATTAATATGACAACACAAAATATGAAATACATAGAATAATTCTTCAGAAATATATAGTATTTCCACATGGAAAAATTCTAATTATTACTGAAAACACAAAAAGACACATGTCTGTATATATTGCAAAATTGTTATTAATGATTTTGTTATTTGTTTAGATATTCCTTCTGTTATAACTCGAGTTATTGTCTTTCTAAGGATATCAGTTTTTGCTGGGAGAAGCCAGGCTCCCCTTGGCAGGTCGCATGGCTAAAAAAGTCTCTGGAGGGGCGGCACCTGTGGCTCAGCGAGTAGGACGCTGGCCCCATATATCGAAGGTGGCGGGTTCAAACCCTGCCTCAGCCAAACTGCAAAACAGAAAGATAGCCAGGTGTTGTGGCGGGCTCCTGTGGTCCCAGCTGCTCGGGAGGCTGAGGCAAGAGAATCGCCTAAGCCCAGGAGTTGGAGGTTGCTGTGAGCTGTGTGACTCCACGGCACTCCACCGAGGGCGATAGAGTGAGACTCTGTCTCTACAAAAAAAAGTCTCTGGAGGCCCTAGGGCTGTTCTTCAGCCAGGTGCTGATCACACCTAGGTGCACAGGGTGTGCAGTTCTCTGCTACACACCTGTGATTTGTGCACTTTTCTGTACGCATGAGCTGCACACTACTTCAATACCATGTTCCAAAAAGTATTTATATTTTGGTAAATGGATGATTTAAGGAAATGTATTAGGAGAATAATAGTTTAGGGTTTACAGATATGAATAAGGTGAATGAATGACCAAATTGGAAAATTTGCTTAATCTGGAGTCTGTCTCCTCCCTTGCACCTCCCTTCTTGGCCATCCCAGCGGAGCCCCACCCCACTTCCCTCCCCAGGATGGCCCACATAGGCACCCTTTCCTGCTGAGGCTCAGCTGAGAGCTCCTGAGGCTGGGGCTCCTTCCTGGTCCTTTCATGGCTCCCTGGCTGGGAAGAATAGGCCTAATTTGTAGGCCAACAGCCATTTGAGGAATCTGGAATTGTTTTCATTAACAAACAAAGAAACCGAGGCTTAATGTGATTTGAATGAGGTCACAGAACTGGTTAGTTACAGGACATACTTGAATACTTTCGAAAGACCCAACACTGAGCACTTCATACCAGCTTAGAGGGTTTTAAGGAGTCTCCCAGCATCTGGACCTTGAAAAGATCCCAGGGTAAGGTCACTCTTAAAACCCTCTAAGCTGGCATGAAGTGCTCAGCTGTGGCATTCTTTGGAGCCCCTTGGGGTTGCACATGCTTTCCTAGTCCTTCCCACTGCATTGTCCCCCTGCAGTGCTTGCCCCCCACAGGGCCATGGAGGTGGTCCAAGGGAGAGCAGGCTGCAGGCCATGAGGTTCCTCTGGTTGAACTGGAGACTGGCTTCTGGGGGCCAGTGAGCATTGTCTTTTCCTTCCCCAGTTTTTCTGACACACCCTGTTGCCATGAAGATCGCAGTGATTGGGCAGAGCCTGTTCGGCCAGGAGGTTTACTGCCACCTGAGAAAGGAGGGCCACAAAGTAGTGGGTGTGTTCACTGTGCCGGACAAGGATGGCAAGGCTGACCCCCTGGGTGAGTGAGTGGCTCCAAGCAGACGGGTGGCGGGTGGCTGCCTGCCCATGCAGAGGGATGGCATGGCTGGGGCAGGAGTTGGGAGCAGAAGTGTGCTGGGTCTCCTGGTGTGCCCTGCAGGGAGGCAGCCCACTCTGCATGCTGCTCTGTGGCCTATTAACTGCTGGGTTTTTCTGGGATAAGTGGAGATGTCTTCCCCATCTGACATGGGGAAAGGTTTGTCCTAAAGAAGAGCTATAGGGAGGCACTACCTGGTCCCAGGTCCCCCTCTGAGCTTCTCTGACCCCAGCATCCGGACCTCGATAAGATCCGAGGGTAAGGTCACTGAGGGCCAGTGTTCTTAAAGGTGGGCCTAATCTGAGTCACTACCACCAGGGCTGTTAGAACACTGAGTGCTGAGCCAGCCTTGGGAGTTTCTGATTAAGTTAAATGAGAGAACAAGTGCCTGGGTGATGCTGCTGCCCTCAGTCCTAGGAAGAGCACAGTTTGAGAACCATGGGTCTGGGCCATAGCCTTTGAGCTGGAAACCTGAGCATGTAGGATGCAGGGCCTGGGCTTGGAGGGACAGCCCTCCAGGGACACTGGCAGCTGCTTCTCAGGCTAGATGGAGGCAGATCGTGGGGCAGGGGATGAGGATTGAAGAGCCTCTAGGCATGGCCAGGCATAGGGTGGTGGCTCTTGGAGTAGCAGCCTCAGACTAAGCCCTGTACTCAGCTCCAGCATCCTCTGTCCTGTGCCAGCTGGGGCCTCAGCCTTGGACTTGACAACTATGTGGCCCACGACAGCCTGAGCTCATACCCAGCCTCTGAGGGACTTGGCTCAGGTGCACTGCAGCAGTGCTCCCCTGGTCACTGTGCCAGCTTTTCCAAGTACAGTCAGGTCTGCTCACATCAAACGTCACCCTCTCCCAAACCACTAGATGCCAATACAGAGAAGCAGAGAGGGTCAGTCCAGTCTGGAGCCAAACACCACACCAGAGGGAACTGAGTGTAAAGAGTGTTCACTAGGTGTCAGGCAGAGGTGTTGGGTGGCGAGGGGAGGAAGCAGCTGCCTCCTCTAAGGTGGACGATTTAGAGGGAGGCTGTAGCTGGGAGCACCTGGAAGCCAGGGGCTGGGACTCAGGACTGTGAGGAGGGTGACTAGGCAGGAGAAGGGCCTCAGGTTGTATGTGTGCGTGTGTGTGTGTGTGTGTGTGTATTGAGGCTAGTTTTGTAGATACTGGTAAATGGATTCAGCTGATGTTTTGGGGGACACTTCTGCAGCTGGGGTGAGGAACCCACACTGGGGAACTCCCAGGAGGGGAGACCCTTCTCATCCTTCTCCTCCTTCCTCCTCCATCCAGTTGGGTAGCAGCTGGGAGGCAGAAGTGCAGGGACCCTCCCCTGTCACAGAGCAGTACACAGTAATGTAGCAGTGGGTGTGGTGATACCTCTGGAGGGGCAAGGGGAAGAGGCCAGCCCTATGGGGTTGGGCAGGGTTAGGGTGAGGGGGGCACCGGGACAGCCTGGTGGTCAGAAGTGAGAGCCGAGGCAGAGAAGGACCTGAAGCCTCACTCTTGCCAGTGTCCCCACTGTGTTGCCTGATGGAGCCTGGCTGGGGTGGGACAGGTGAGGAGAGAAGGCTGAGAGCTGCTTTGCTGGGAAGGCAGAGGCGGCAGTGTGAGGGTGGGTGGCAGAGGAGGGCTGGTTTCTCACCTGCTCTCCCATAGGCCTGGAGGCTGAGAAAGATGGTGTGCCGGTGTTCAAGTTCCCCCGGTGGCGGGCACAAGGACAGGCTCTGCCTGACGTGGTGGCAAAATACCAGGCTCTGGGGGCCGAGCTCAATGTGCTGCCCTTCTGCAGCCAGTTCATCCCCATGGAGGTCATCAACGCCCCCCAGCATGGCTCCATCATCTACCACCCGTCGCTGCTCCCCCGGCACCGGGGGGCCTCAGCCATCAACTGGTGAGATGGGGCAAGAGCACAGGGGCTGTCTCCATATGTCCCCCTTTATCAGTGAGAGCTGTCACCTTCCCTTAGCCCCAAGCATTTCTGCAGGTTCTGGGTGTGAGTATCATCTGGTGCTTGTCCTGTGCTGCCTTGTGTCAGCCATAAAGCAGACTGGTGACATGTCACTGAGTGGGCTCTAGAGCCCTGCACTCTGCGTTCCCACAGTTTAATGGAGAAGACAGCACCATCAATTTCCCTTCTGCAGCTGGCGCAGAGAGGGCCCTGGGTGGCGCAGGGAGGGGACAGTAATTAGGGCTATCTGTGTAGCAGGGTCCTGCTGTAACCTCCAGTGCTATTGGCACTCTCAGTAGCACCCCACACAGAAAGAGATAAAAGCGACATTAAAAAGCACCCTAGCATGATAGTTTGAAGTGACAGAAGTACTAAAAACACAAAACTAGGTGGCATAGCAGATGGGCTGTCAGGGATGGAAGATGTGAACTGAGAAAAGAGAACAGATTTGTAGTCAGACTCATCTGGGTAAAATTCAGGCTCCCTGACCTTTGATAACATCACTTCACTTCTCTGGACCTGGGTTGGTTTCTTCATCTGCTAAGGAAAGGAGCATGCCATACCTGTCATCATGGTGTGAGGATTAAGTTTACATAAGCCTACAAGTTGTTTCCCTTCTCCTTTCCCTTCCTACCACCGGAGCAGTATTGGCCCTCCTGGGGGAGAAGGGAGCCTGGTATAAGGTGGCTGTCCCGGGCTGCACTAGGGTATTATCCAGACTCAAGGTCTCACTCTTTTGCTTTTAGGACCCTCATTCATGGAGATAAGAAAGGGGGATTTACCATCTTCTGGGCGGATGATGGCCTGGACACTGGGGACCTTCTGCTTCAGCAGGAGTGCGAGGTGCTCCCAGATGACACCGTGAGCTCCCTGTACAACCGCTTCCTCTTTCCTGAAGGCATCAAAGGGATGGTAAGGACTGGGAGCTGCCATGCCCTGTCCTCTGCCCCAACACACTCCTGCCTGTGGGGCTTCTCCATCTGAGACACTTGTCCCCTGCTGGCCAGGAATCTGTCCCCCAAATTTCAGGATTCTAGAGAGAGAGACCTCTGACTTTAGGAGCAGGACAGACAGCACATTGTTTTAGGAGAGACTCTTCCTCACAACCGACAGAACCCAATTCAAAAGCTTTAGCTTTGAATTTGAAGAGGGAACATTTTGGCTCATTTAATAGATAATAGTAAAGGTAAGGACCATTCAGAAGCTTGAGCTACTACATCCTTAGAATATGCCTGTCTGAATCTTCACCCTTTGATTCTGCTTTTCTCTATTCGATTAACTTCATTCTTAGTCCGGCTGCCCCAGAGCACTGGTTTAGATGTGGCAATACACATAATAGGAAGGTACAAATTGGAGGAAAGGTAGTCACTGGTAGCTCAAGGCTTGTAATTCTTGATTCCAGGTGAAGAGAAACCCTCTTCCTCTTAAAATTAATGGATGATGAATCAGGGATGATTCTGATTGGCCAGTTTTGAGCCATGTGATCATCTGAAGCCAATCACTGGCCAGGTGATGAAATGCTTGGTTGCATGCTTCTGGCCATGGGTGATTAGGGACGGAAGAGAGGCAGCTGTGGTTGGTGGTCTGAACCCTCCTGGGACATTAGGGGTGGGGCTGCCGAAAGGCAAGGATGACTGATGCTGGGGACAGTTGTAACTGACTCTGCAGCTGCAAGGGAGGCTGTGGGGATTGTGTGTAGGTGGTGCTACTGGCATCCCAGCTGGGAGTCTGAGCTGACCAAAGACCAGGAATGGGGCAGGAGGAGTTTCCAGGGGAATAAGCACCAACAGGAAGGTGCCAATGCTCACTGCAACCCAAAGCCAGATGTCCCCTCACTTAGGCTCTGGTTTCACATTGGCTGCCTTTTATTTTTTAGGTAGAGTTAAGCTGTGTGCTTTTGTGTTTCCTCCCACAGAATGGCCACCTCACAAAAGCAGTGTGCCAAGTAGGCTTGCTGGAGATGTTGTATGAGAGGCAGGGAAGGATATAACTTGCACACTCCACCGCAAACAACTCAGGCAACTTGACAGCTATGCTGTTTAGTAAGCAGCCCTGGTCACCTGGAGCCATTTAAATTCATTATAACTAAAATTCAGTTCCTGTGTCTCATTAGCTACACTTCAGGGCCCCATAACTCCACGTGGGTTCTGTCCATTATATCAGACCTGAGGACATGGACATGTCCATCCCCACGGATGCTTCCTCTAGGCAGCCCTGCCTCAGCTGTTTCTGATGTCCATGTCATGGCCTTGGCATCTCTGGTCTCCCTCATGGTGGCCCAGGCTCCTTGGCTCTCCTTTAGCTCCTTCGCTGATCCCTTCTGCTGCCACCCTTTTCTTTCTCATCCCAGAAAAACTACTTCCTATTCTTTCTCATCCCAGAAAAACTACTTCCTATTTCACCCAAATCTCTAGACTTGAGCCTCCAAACCCACTGGGGCCCAGGACCCATTCTCAGCAGCATGAACATGTGTGCATTACACAGGGCTTTATAGTTCATATAATCTTCAAAGACTTTCCATACAACCCAAACCTTGTGGTGACGAGGGTGGGTATGCCCACCGTGCATGTTGAAGTTATGTCCATGCTGTTTGTTTGTGACAGCAGGCATTTCTCTGGTGCCTCTTCAATGCCAGGCAAGTGGGAGTAATATAGGGCAGGTCCAGGCTCAGTGTGGCCCCAGGTGCTGGGAGTGAAAGCAGGTCCTCCTGAGAATGCTGACCCACGGGATCTCGCCAGGTGCAGGCCGTGAGGCTGATTGCTGAGGGCAGAGCCCCCAGAGTCCCTCAGCCCAAGGAAGGAGCCACCTATGAGGGGATTCAGAAGAAGGAGACAGCAAAGGTGAGTGCTGGGGCCTGCCTGAGAGCTGCCTAGAGGTGCAGGTCTACGGGGAAGCTGGGCATCAACCTGAGTGTTGTGGGTTGCAACTGCTAATAGCCCAAAGGAAGGGCAGTCCAGACCAGGGTGCCTGAGCTGTGGAGGAGAAGGCCTGGAAGGGCAGGGGGCAGAATCCACTCCAGGTTCTTTTCTGTTCCTCTTTAGGAGGAATGAGCAGGCAAAACCCCCAAGAGGGAGAAGAATTGGAGGGAGCAGGGAGTAAATGTAAGCCATAGTGTTGGAGTCTCCAAGCTGGTGTAAGAGAGCTCCTGTGAGCAGAGGGGGGCCTGTGGGCTGTCTCTGAACAGGGACTACAGCTGCTCTGTGGGGACCTACAAGGGCCCTGCAGGTGAAAAGAAGCTGTGTATGTGGCTCTCGGAGCCAGGCCCGAGCTCTGCGCTCTGGGGACTCTGTGTAGGGCCTTGGCCACCTGAAATCTGCTCAACCAGTTAGAGACACAGAACCAGAGAGTACACAGGATTGGATGCACTATCCTTGGGTCCTCAGGGTGGGAGGGGGATGCGGAGAGACCAGCTAAGGACACACATCCTGCTCCCAACAGATCAACTGGGACCAGCCAGCAGAGGCCATTCATAATTGGATCCGTGGGAATGACAAGGTGCCAGGTGCCTGGACAGAGGCCTGTGGACAGGTGTGTTCACACGTAGCTGGAATTCAGCTAGCTGTGTTGGTATGCCCAAATGGCTGTAAAACTGTCACATATGTTTGAACTGGTCAATAAATGGCCACTGCCCTGACCCTTGCCCCTACGTATGGCCCAAGAATCCAGTCCACCATCTGCTAGTTAAAGTGTAGATGTCCAGCATAGCTGGAGGCCTCCTACAGTGATTCTGGGGTCTAGCTGTAAGGTAGTGAGATATTTTGAGCCTCAGCCCATTTGTCTGGGTCTAGCTCTGACTCTGTTGTGGCCCCAGACAGGGAGGGGCAGCATACTGGGGTCAGGGATGGCGTGCACAGGCTGGATGCTAACAACAGAGAGCCCTGGAGCTCATAGGCTCTAACAAACACCAGGTGGGTGGGGGCATGTGGGACCATCTTTGTCCAAACCGTGAGGGCTACTATATTCTCCACACATCCCCAGACTGTGCAAACCTCTGACCATAGCCGACTGTCCAGACTGTGACAAATCTCTCTGCCATCCTCTTTGATGCAAAGCTCTTGTCAAATGTATCTGCTGACCAAAGTGGCCAGTGCTTAGTGGCATCCCTAGGACAGGTGGCTTCATGCTGTGATGGCTTGAACATATTTTACCCTAGTCTGTGCACGTGAGGTCTGAGACCATGGGCCAAGGTGAACGGTCTCAGGTGCACATGGGCTTGAGGCATCCCCCCCCTCCCCCGCTACTGTGTCTGTGCCTTGAAGGCAGGGTCTTAGGGCCGAGTGGGCCTTGAGCTTGCTCTCAGGTTTTAGCTGCCCTGGCTTCTCTCTGTCTTCCTGGCCTTGTTTCTCATCTGCCATCTTCTTGTTTTCCTCCTTCCACAGAAGCTGACATTTTTCAACTCAACCCTGAACACTTCAGGTGTGGCGCGTGAGGGAGATGCTTTGCCCATCCCAGGAGCCCATCGGCCAGGGGTGGTCACCAAAGCAGGGCTCATCCTGTTCGGGAACGATGACAGGATGGTAAGGATGCCACTAGAGTCCTTTGCCTGCACCACAGACTCTGGGTCACCCACACTGCATAGGATGACCCTGGCCGCTCTGCAGAAATGGAACAAGACTCAGGTGGGAAAACCCTGAGCTCTGTCTGTTGGAGGCAGTTTAGCCAGTGCTCCTTACTTCCTGACATGCCCTCCTTTCAGAGCTGGGAGCCTTGTGTGGGCATCAGGCAACCCCCAAGCAAGGAGTAACCCTCTTGGGGAGCCTGGCTTGTCAGCGTGTCTGAGCACCACAGGGTGTGGTTAGCTTATTTCTCTAAGGATAGAGATGCCACTGCAGCTTAGGATGTGTAGAACACTTGGAGCCATGCTGGCCACAAGTATTTGCAGACCTTGCAAATCAGAATAACTGCTAATATTGATGGGGTGCTTTTGATGTGCCAGGCAATGCATTAAAGCAATTAATATGCATTAACTTCTATCTTCTCAGTGACCCTTGCTATATGTATTATACCCATTTTACAGAGGGGAAACTGAAGAGCAGAGATTTGAATAATTTGCCAAATGTCACTCAAGCTAGTCTGTGGCAGAGCTTGGATTCAAACCCTAAAACTCTGGTTCCAAGGCCCCAACTGTGGCTCTTTGGCCATGGTAGCCCACCATTAACATGCGCTATTACCTCTTCTAACATAAGAAGCTGGGGCAGGGAGAAGGACAGGCAGGGATCTTCCAGCACTCATGGAGCTTCGATAAATCCTACAGATGCTGTATTCTGGCCACAGTGGTGTATACAGGCAGGTGGAGGGCGTCGTGGCTGTGCCTGACCTGGCCTTCACTCTCTCTTAGTGCCCACCCTCCATTGAGGCTGCCATTGGTGTCTATGACTGATAGTGGTTTAGGTATCCATTATTCTCCTGCAGTTACAAGAGAATATCTGTCTGAAGACAGGTTCCTTAGAAGCAAGGCCTGGGGTGGGAGTTCTTCTGTGCATGGTTTACTCAGGGGATGGATGCTCTTGGAAAATCATGCAGAGCAGTGAGAGAGCAGGCTGCATGGAAGAAACAGTAAAGGGCCAGGAGAAGTCCAGCCTAGGTTTCTCCCAGGGCTGGCTCAGGACTATGACACGCTGGCCCTGCCTGTCCCCATATCAGTCAGTTTTTGGTTTCAGCTTCCCCTGGGGTAGGCAGGAGGGGGAGACTTTGCCCCTCATCTCTCCGTGCTCAGGAGGAGGGAGATGTGCAGGCCCCTTGGTGTGGGAGGATGGGGCTTCAGCCAGAACAAAGCCACTTTGCATCTGCCAGGAGACCCACGGGGCAGCAGGGCAGGGAAGCAGCTTGGTAGAGACCCTAGCCTGAAGGATCTCTCAGGAACTTCTGGCCTGACAGGACTTTAGCTCCTGGAAAGCTCCAGAATGTCCTCCAGAGGCAATGGGGTAGTGGCCAGGCAGGGAAGCTGGCTCCAGCTGTGTTGGAGCAAGTCTAGAGTGTGTGGCATGTGTGGAGCCGCCTAGCCATGGCTTCAGCTGCAGCTCTTTCCCCATGTGCTTTTTTCTGCCAACTAACAAGGACATTTGTTGAACAAGCACTTAGAAGTGAGCAGGCCCCAGACAACTCACACATGTTATTAAACTCAGCAAATGCCCGTGTAGACCACAGTCAGTAAATGCAGGGCAGACATGGGAACCACATTCTGCGGTGGCCACAGTCATGTCAGGCACCCATAATCGCCTTGATTGGTGGTGGACTCTGGGTGTGTTAGGGACTAATCTGCAGCATTGTCCCTGGCGTTGCAGACTCTAGGGCATGCCAGATTCTGCTTTGTATTCTGTCCTCTTTCCACCTCTGTGACCCAGCTAGGCATCTGATGATACTCTCCAGATGTTACCATGGGACTCAGGGAGCTATTGGTTGATTATGTGTTTAGTTGTTTTCCCAGTTGGTTTTTAATGTGGTGCTTGAGTTATGTTTTCTGAGGTGTAGGCATTCTTTTATAAATGTAATAAAGCCATAGCACTTACTGAGGAAGGGAGAATGTGGGGATGAGTGATAGGCAAATTGAGAGTGAGGTGGGCCGGAACACTGCAGCTTCCTGTGTCCCTAGAATAGTGGCCACTCTGACCTCCCTCCTTGTCTTAACCTGAAACTCCCTGTGCCCTCCTTGTTGTGAGGGTTGGGGATGTGTGTGACACAGCAACCCTCTGTGGAACCACTCTCATCCGACCACAGGAACTGTGAAATCCTTCCTTTTGTAGTTGCTGGTGAAAAACATCCAGCTGGAGGATGGCAAGATGATCCTGGCCTCAAACTTCTTCAAGGGAGCAGACAGCAGTGCCCTTGAGCTGACAGAGGAGGAGCTGGCCACTGCAGAAGCTGTGCGGGTAAGAGGCCACTTTCAGGAGGGCTGCCGCCCAGTTGGGTAGGTTGTACACTGCACATGCCCCCTGTGGGGTGTCTGTGCTGGCCCCAGTGCTGGGGTTTATTGGATTCTGTATTGGGCTTTCTGATTTCCTCTTGCCCCTCCTTCATCTGCAAATGCGGACTGGGGATTGGGCCTGCTGAGTCTGATTCTTTTAGGGACTCATTGTCAGTGGTGAACAAATGAAACAGAAGCCCCTGGAATATTTGAAAGAGTCAGGTGCCATGCTTGCGCTGGGACCTCACAGGAAGGCTGCCTAAGAGGGGTGACCCAAGGGACCCATCAGACAGACCTGGCTCCAGTCCAGCTTTGCCTGGGTGATGTCAAGGGTGCTTGTTTCTCTGAGACTCAATTCTCATCCTGAATTTTGGTCAGTGGTGACTTCCTAGAACTTGTTTCTTCCCCTTTCTATCTCCCTCTCCCTGGAAGTCATGTACGGATAGTGAGCCTTATTGGATGGATGATGTTGGGTGGCTTTCTAGCCATTCATTCCTTCAATCATATATTCAACTACTTAGGAAATATGTACTGAGCCTCCACCAAATGCCAGGCACTGAGAAAGTAATGTGAAGGTTACCTTCTTATAGGGAACACAGGCTATACACTGCTAAGGAAATGAATAAAATGATTTCTAGAAGTGCTGTACGTAAAACAATGGGGTGGTAGGAAGGAGGACCCTTGGGTCTGGGGGTCAAGTCTATAAGGAGAGTCAGGGACAACCTCCCTCAGGGGGGCCTTTGAGCTGAGCCCAGGTGGAGAGAAACGATCTGGGAAAGACCTTCCAGACAGAATGAGCAGCAACTGCTGAGGCCCTGACAGGGCAGGGACTGCCCTGTATTTAGGGAACCCCTGTGGCAAGCAACAGAGTTGGAGCCTGGGGAGCGAGAGGTGTTCTGAGAGGAAGGTGAGAGTCAGTAGGTGACCCTGGGGCTGTCCCAGGAGCAGAGGGAAGAACTCAGCAAGGGGTGGCCAAGAGGTCCTTGCATGGTGCATTGGGTACAGAGAGCCAGCAGCTTCCTAATGTGAGAGCCAAACACTTTGAATGTCTTCACCACAAGCTCCTATTTACTCCAAAACTATTCCTGGAGCAGCTGACCTGGCCCTGACTCTGCGCTTGCTCTGGGGTCACAGAGCCAGCTGGACTGACAACCCTCTGGATACGGTGTGTACATCTGCTTGTACACACAGGACTGAGCCACAAAATGCTGCCTTAAAATAGCTCAGCTGAGTCCTACATCTGATACGAGCAGCAAACCCTCCCTCAGTGAATGTTGCTGCTGGTGGAGCTGGTGGAGTAGCAGACACATGGGGAGAGGGTTTAGTTAGTAGCTGGCATGGATTAGGAGCTCAGGACACTTTGGCAATAAGTCCAAGAGTCATTATGAGAAAAGCAGGTACTTCTAGACTGTATACACAGGCAGAGTGCAAAACTCTTTAGGAATAGGAACATATTTGCTTATTATGACAGCGCTGTGAAGTAGGTGCCACTATCACCATGTCCCAGTCAAGGCCTGAGGGAAGCCATGGCTAAGCGGGCAGTGTAGTGTTGGAGCCCAGGGGTCAGGTGAGCCTCATTGTCCCCCACTGCACTGAGCGGCCCCCATGGCCATCACTAGGTTGACTGCTGCCCTGCCTCTTGCTCAGACCTGGGCTTGGCTTCCAGCCACAGGGGCAGAGAGCAGATGGCCAGGATGAGGAGAGGCCAGTCTGGGCCTGTCCTGCTCCCTAGCGTTGGGGCAGAGCTTCTAGCCTATGGTCATTCAGCAGAATTTGCCAAGTGCCCACTACGGACCTGGCAGTGGGCAGCAACCCACCCTCCTGCCCCTCTGAGCTGAGGCCAGGCAGGGTGCTGCACATGGCACAGAAGCCACGTGGGGATTCCTCATGCAGCTATCAGACAAGGAAACAGGCACTGAGAGGCTGCCTGTGTGTCCACAGTTTGTCAGGCTGGGCTGGGATCTGAAAGAGTCCTGTGTAGCTTTGGAGTGCCCTTTGAAGAGGCCACCATATGGCCTCTTGGAGGCTCTGCTTTCCATAGTGCCAGGTGTGTCGGAGGCACTGTCCATTGGTGGAGGACCAGTGGCCCCTGGCAGTGTGAGTCTGATGAGGGCAGTCCTGCCAGTGAAGGGTCAGTGGAGTTTTCAAGGGAGATGAAGCAGCAGCTGGTCTCTGAAGGAGGCCCAGGATGGAAACACATGCTGGGGGTTAGGGGATGGTATAGCCCATAGTTACGAGGCTAGTGGAGGCCTGGAGGGGCAGGGACCAGGGGTGTGCATGTGTGAATGTCTCAGCCTGGCCCTGCGGTCACCCTGAGGACAAGAAGGGCAGGTCTGTGACACTTCTCCAAGGAAGAAAGGAAAGAGCCAGGGAGAGCTGGGTCTCAGGGCTGGGGGCTGGGACTGGCCTCTTATGTCCCCTGCCTGGCCTCACCCTCTTCTGGTCCAATAACTGGTGTTCATAGAGATCAGGGACCTGGTCTGTTGTTACTGGGGCTCTTCTTACTCCTGTCAGGAGCCTGTCCAGAGACCAGTTGTCTTATCTTTACCCACTGGGCAGCCTTGCTAGGCAACTGGGTGGATGGTGACCACTCATGTCCATGAGGCCACTGGTTAGGCACTGCTGCTACCCTAAACATGTGCCAGGACAGAGAAGCAAAGACCAGGAGCCAGGTCTTCTAAGCCCATCAGGGAGCTTCGTGCTCCCTCAGATCCACCCCCTAAGCTGTGGCAGGGCCCATGTGCCGGTGTTATGCTGGGGACACAAAACCCAGTCACTCACAACACGACAAGGTTGGGCATGAGCTGGGGGCTCAGATGCAGCTGGGCCCTGCCTTCCTGGTGCCCAGCCATACCCATTCTCCTCCCACAAGAGTGCTGTGGGGATCCCAGAGAATCTAGGGGTTGAGCTGGGGTGGATGTGAGGACAGCGGCCAGGCACAGAGTGGCAGGTTCTATCCCAGGAGGCAGTCACTCAAGGACCAGTAAGACCCTGGAAAAGGGAAGACCTTGCAGGACAGAGAGGCCCAGCCAGGCCCTAGGCATCTGGGACCTCATCTGAGGATACTGTTGGGGGCAGCTGGCTCCCCCAAGCTGCCCTCTCATTAGGCCTTGCTTTTCAGAGTGTTTGGCAGCGGATCCTCCCCAATGTCCTGGAGGTTGAAGACTCCACTGATTTCTTCAAGTCCGGGGCCGCATCTGTGGATGTAGTGAGGTAACATCAGGAGAGGAGGGATCCTGTCTATCTGGACCTGTGTTGCAAATCCCCACAAGAATGAGTAGAAGGATATAATTGCTCTTGGTTATGTTCACGGACTGTGTAGATTGGGACTCTGGAAGGGCTGAGTGTACAGGGCCATGTGTGCAGGACTGAGTGTGCAGGGCCATATGTATAGGACTGAGTGTATAGGACTGTGTGTGCAGGACTGAGTGTATAGGTCCATTGTGTAGGGCTGTGTGTGCAGCAGGGCCATATGTACAGGACTGTGTGTGCAGCAGGGCCATGTATGCAAGGCCAAGTGTGTAGCAGGGCCATGTGTGAAGGTCTGAGTATGCAGGGCTGTGTGTGCAGGGCTGAGTGTGCAGCAGGGCCATGAGTGCAGGTCTGAGTGTGCAGGACTGAGTCTGCAGGCTTCAGAGCAAGCATGGGTGGTTCTGAGGGTGCAGCTGCTAGTGGTCTGTCCTAAGAATGTGGGAGGGGTCAAGGCAGAGGAGCAGCTCTGGGATCATGGGAAGAACTGGGGCTATACACTGTGCCAGCTCCTTTTGGCTACATAACAAATAATCTTGAGGCACTGTGATTTAAACCAACACCATTTCTCTGGCTCATTCACAGTTGTATGGATGACAGTCTTCATTGGGCTCAGCTAATTTGGGCCAGGCTCAGTGGCTCTCAGTGGGGCTCATGTGAGTGTCTGTGGAAGCTGCCAGTCAGCTGGGGCTGGCTAGTCTAGGGTGGCCCCTTTACTAGCCATCCCAGGCGTGCTCCTGTGGTGGCAGCTGGAGTGTGGGTTGAGAACAGAAGTGTGCAGCACCTCTGTGAGCTGTGCTTAGTGTGGGCACAGTATGTCCACTGCATTCTGTTGGCCACAATGAGTCACAGGACCTGCCTGACCTCCAGGGCTGGAGAAATATATGCAACCTCCTGCTGGCAAGGGCTGTAGTCACATCAGACCACAGAGGGCAGGGCATTGTGGGAAGTTTTGTGGTGTATCAGGAAATCTGAGGGTGGATTGGGCTTGTGCACTTACAAATCTTGGGCACTGTGGACTTTTAGAAACTCACTCTGTTTGTGGGGCAGCATGATTATAAAATAATTGTTTTGTTAAAAAATAATACTAAGAAGAATATCAGACAGCTGGGAGAATGGTGTCCAGAGGCCATGCATAGTGATCTGTGGCTGATAGAGGATGAGCAGAGAACTGACCCTTTTTGTTTTATAATAGTTTAGGACATATATCCTTTTTAAAACAAATTATGGCAAAATGCATAACATGACACCTGTCCTTTCAACAAGATTTTAAGCATATGTGATAGTATTGTTAACTATGAGCAGAGTATTGTATAGCAAATCTCTAGAACTTTCTCTCAAATCACTGAAACCTTCTTCCCATTGGTTAGCAGCTCCCCGTTCCCTCCTTCCTTTCCTGCTGAGTTCGACTGCTCTAGTGCCTTGTACCAAGGGGAGTCATGCAGCATTTCTCTTTCTGTCATTGGCTTATAGCACTCCAGATCCATCCATATGGTGCCAGGTGTCAGAAGTTCTTTCTTTTTTGGCTGAATAGCATCACATTGTATATACAGTGATGGGCATTTGTACCATTCCATACCTTGGCTCTTATGAATGAACACAGAAGTGCATGGGAGTCTGAGATCCTAATTGTGGTTCTTTTGGATAAATACCCAGCAACAGAATTTCTACATTGTATAGTAGTCTATTTTTAATGTTTTTGAGGAATTTCCACATTGTTTATTACAGAGGCTGTACCACTTTACATTCCCACCAACAATGCACAAAGATTCCAATCTCCCCAAACACTTTCATCTTCCTTCCTTCCTTCCTCCCTCCCCCCTGCCCATGGCTTTTCTAACAGGTGTGAGGTGATACCTCATTGTGGTTTTGATTTGCATTTCCTGATGACTAATAATGTTGATCATCTTTTTATGTACTTGTTAGTCATTTGTATGTCTTCTTTGGATAATAATCTTTTAAAGCCTTTTGACCATTTTTTTTAGTTGGGTTATTGTTTTTGTTTTATTTGCTCTTGAGTTGTAGAAATGCCTTGTTTATTTTGGAGATTAAACTCTTTTAAGATATATGGTTTGCAGATATTTTTTCTTTCCATATGTTGTCTCTGCACTATGCTGATTGTTTCCTTGCTTTGTAGTTTGATGTTCCATCACTTGTCTGTTTTTGCTTCAGTTGCCTGTTCTTTTGGCATCAAATTCAAGAAAAAATTGCCAAGACAAATGTCATGAAGTTTTCCCCCTGTGTTCTTTTCTAGGAGTTGTATAGTTTTATGTCTTACTTTTAAGTCTTCCATCCATTTTGACTTGATTATTTATGTGTGGTGCAAGATAAAGGCCCAATTTAATTCTTTTGCATGTGGATATCCAGTTTTTTTTAACATCACTTGTTAAAGAGACTATGCTTTCCCCATCATGTATTTGTGAATCCTTATTGAAGGTCAGTGGACTGCATATGTGTAGGTTTATTTCTGGGCTCTCTATTTTGTTCTTTGGTCTACATGTCTATTTTTATACCACTTTCAAACTATTTTGATTATTCAAGATAGTTTTAAATATTCTTAGTCTCTTGAGATTTCATATGATTTTAAGATGGGTTTTTAAGTTTTGCCAAAAAAAAAAAAAAAACTCTTGAGAGTGGCACCTATAGCTCAGTGGGTAGGGCGCTGGCCACATACATTGAGGCTGGTATGCCTGGGCCAGCTAAAACAACAATGGCAACAACAACAACAACAACAATAAAATAGCTTGGCGTTGTGGCGGGTGCCTGTAGTACCAGTTAATTGAGAGGCTGAGGCAAGAAAATTGCTTAAGCCCAAGAGTTTAAGGTTGCTATGAGCTGTGATGCCATGGTACTTTATCTAGGGTGACAGCTTGAGACTCTGCCCTCCCCACCCCCTCAAAAAAGAAAAAGAAAAAACAATTGGAATTTTAATAGACATGGCATTGAAATTATAGATCTCTTTGGGTAGTGTTGTTATCTTAACAATATTAACTCTCCCAACCCATGAACATGGATGCCTTTCCATTTACTTAGGTATCCTACAATTTCTTTCAGCAATGTTTTGTAGTTTTTAGTGCACAACTCTATTGCCTCCTCGGTTAAAGTTCTTCCTGTTTTATTCTTTTTGATGCATTGTAAGTGAAATTGCTGTACTAATTTTCTTTTGGGGCTTTTCATTGCTAATATGGACAACTGCAATGAATTTTTGCATGTTGTTTTGTATTCAGTACAATTTGTCAAATTATTTTATTAGTTCTGGAAGTTTTCTGTGTGTGTGTGGAACATTTAAAGATAATGTCATCTGTGAAAAGATATGACTTTACTTCTTCCTTCATAATTTGGATAGCCTTAATTGATCTTTCTTGCCTAATTTCTCTGACTGGAACTTCTAGTATAGTAGTCCCCTCTATCTGTGGTTTGCTTTCTGTGACTTCAGCTACCCATGGTTAACCATGGTCTGAAAATATTAAGTGGAAAATCCCAGAAATGAACAATTCATATCTCTTAAATTGCATAACATTCTGAGTAGCATGATGAAATCTCATGCTGTTCTTCACCCTCCCACCTGGGGCACGAATCATCCCTTTGTCCAGTGTATCCACACTGTACACACTAGCTATCCATCAGTCCCTTAGCTGTCCTGGGTTAACAGATCAAAAAAACATAGTATATACAAATGGTACCAGACTTACAGTGGTTTGGCTTGATTTTTCAACTTTGCCATAGTGCAAAAGTGATACTTTGATACCATACAACCATTGCTTTTTACTTTCACCACAGTCTCCAGTAAATTGCATGAGATATTCAACACATGCCATAGTGCAAAAGTGATACTTTGATACCACACAACCATTGCTTTTTACTTTCACTACAGTCTCCAGTAAATTGCATGAGCTATTCAACACATCATACAACAGACTTTGTGTTAGATGAGTTTGCCCAATTGTAGGCTAATGTAAGTGTTGTGAGCAGGGTTAAATAGGCTCAGCTCAGCTCTGATGTTTAGTATGTTAGACGTGTTAAACGCAAAATTAACAAACCTACAGAGAAAGGTTTTCAGTCTTTCACAACTAACTGAAACATACTGAGTATGTTAGGTATGGGTTTCCCATATGTGACCTTTCTTATATTGAAGATATTCTCAGTTTATTGAATGGGGTTTTTAGTTATGAAAGGATATTGAATTTTGTTAAATACTAATACTAATTGTCTGTACTAATTGTCATGTGTTTTTTCTCTTTATTCTAGTAACATGGTACATTTCATTTATTGCTTATTGTAGGTAAACCATCCTTGCATTCTGAGAATTAATTCTACTTGGTCATGGTGTATAATCTTTTTAGTATGCTGCTGAAATCAGTTTGCTAGTATTTTGTTGAGGATTTTTGCACCAAAGTTCGTAAGGGAAATTGGGCTACGGTTTCCTTTTTTTGTGCTATCTTTGTCTGGCTTCTTGTGTGTCAGGATAATGTTGCCCTCCTAGACTGAGTTGGGAAGTATTCTCTTCAATTTTTGGAAGAGTTGAGAAAAATTGATATTAATTCTCCCTTAAAGGTCACATAGAATTATAGAATTTCACCAATGAAACCATCTGACCTGTATATTTCTTTTTCATTAAAAAGATTTTGTGGGCCGGGGATGGTGGTTCACACTTGTAATCCCAGCTCTGAGGAAGGCCAAGGCAGGTAGATTGCCTTAGCTCACAGGTTCAAGACCAGCCTGAGCCAAAGAAAGACCCCATCTCTAAAAATAGCTGGGCATTGTGGGCACCTGTGTCCCAGCTACTCAGGAGGCTGAGGCAAGAGAATCACTGGAGTCCAAGATTTTGAGGCTGCTGTGAGCTATGATACCATTGCACTGTATTGAGTATGACAAAGCAAGACTCTGCCTAAAAAAAAGAAGATTTTGATTACTGATTCAATTTCCTTACTAGTTATATTATCTATTGAAATTATATATTTCTCTATGAGTCAGTTTTGGTAGATTTTCTGTTTCTGCAAATTTGGTCATTTCATTTAGGTTATCAAATTTATAGGCATACAATTCATCATGTTTTCTTATGACTATTTTTATTTCTATAAAATCAAGGGTGGTATCTCCCTGTAATCTATGATTCTAGTAATTTGAGTCATTTCTTTTTTTCTTCAGTCAAGCTAAAGGGTCGTTAATTTTATTGGTATTTTCAAGGCATCAAATTTTGGTTTGGTTGATTTTCTGTATTGCTTTTCTACTCTATGTCATTCATCTTTGTTCTAATCTTAATTATTTTCTTCCTTCTGCTAGATTTGGTTTTAAATTGATTTCTTTTTCTAGTTCTGTAAGGGATACAATTAAGGTACTGATTTGTGGTCTTTATTCTTTTCTAATATAAGTATTCATATCTATAAATTTCTCTCTTAGTTTTAGTTTCCAGGTATCTCATAAGTTTTGTTATGTTTTTATTTTTCTTTGACTGAAGGTATTTTCTAGTTTCCATTGTAATTTCTTCTTTGGCCTCTTAATTGTTTCAGAGTCTGCTATTTAAATTCCTCATATTGTGATTTTTTTCTAATTTTTCTTATTGATTTCTAGTTTCACTCTATTGTAATCAAAAAAGATACTTGATAAGGTGTCAAACTTTTAAAATTCACTAAAATTTATCCTGTAGCCCAATGAATGGTTTATCTTGGAAAATGTTCCATGTGCCATTGAGAAGAATGTGCATTCTGCTCTTCTTGAGTAGAGTGTTTTGGATAAGTATGACTGGTTTATAGATTTATTCAAGTGTTTTATTCCTTTATTTATCTTCTGTGTGGTTTTTCTATCCATTAGTGAAAGTTAAGCGTCTAAGTCTCCAACTACTATTAGAGAAATATTTGTTTTTCCCTTCAATTTCTGTCAATTTTTGCCTCATGTATTTTGGGGTTATTTTAGGTGTCTACGTGCTTGTAATTGTTATATACTCTTGCTGCATCAAACCTTTTATCAATATAATGTCCTTCATTGTCTCTTATAACCTTGGTTGAATTCAAATCTAGTTTGTCTGACAATAATACATCCAATCCATTTTGTCTTTGGCTGCTGTTTGCTTGGAATATCTTCTTTATCCTTTTATTTCCAACCTCTTTGTGTCCTTATATCTAAAGTGAATCTCTTATAGCATATGGATGGATGCTTGTTTTTATCTGTTCATTCAACTTGTGTGCCCCCAAAAGGTAAGTTTAGTTCATTTCAATTTAACTTAATTACTAATAAAGAAGGATCTACTTCTAATTATCTATTTGTTTCCTAAATGTCTTATATGTTTTTGTTTCTCAATTTTTATGCTGCCTTTTTTTAGAATTTAGTAATTTTTTTTGTAGTGCACCACTTTGATTTCTTTCTTCTTTTGTTAACTGTATTTTTTTTTTTGTTACTTCTTGGTTGTTAACTTGTAATTAGCATCTGAAATTTATACAACCTAGTTAGATTATACCAATGTGGTTTCTATACTATACAAATACTCTAAGCCTACATATCTGTGTCCTTTCCTCTTTATATTGTCACTGTCACAATTTACATCTTTACACATTATATATCCATTAATGTAGAATTTAAATTATTGTTTTATGAAATTTTTTATTATATCCTGTGGGAATAGGAGAAAAATCACAAACTATATCAAAAGTACAATAATACAGACTTTCATATTTGCCTATGTCGTTACTTTTACCCACATTCCTTATTTTTAATTATGTCTTCAACTTCTAGGGTTATTTCATTTCAGCATAAAAGACTCCTTTTAGCATTTCTTAAAGGACAATTCTACTTGTAATGAATTCTATTAGCTTTTGTTTATCTATATATGTCTTAATTTCTCATTCATTCTTGAAAGGTAGTACTGATGGTTGCCATGAAGAATAGAATTCTTGGATGGTGCCATGAAGAATAGAATTCTTGGATGGTGCCCTCAGTGGGTAGGATGCCGGCCCTATATACCGAGGGTAGTGGGTTCAAACCCGGCCCCAGCCAAACTGCAACAAAAAAATAGCTGGGCATTATGGCGGGTGCCTGTGGTCCCAGCTGCTTGGGAGGCTGAGGCAAGATGATCACTTAAGTCCAAGAGTTGGAGGTTGCTGTGAGCTGTGACGCCACTGCACTCTACTGAGGGCAAGAAAATGAGACTCGCTACCAAAAAAAAAAAAAAAAAAATAGAATTCTTGGTTGCCATCATTTCCTCCCCACCCAAACTTTAAATTTATCATCCCATTGCCTTCTGGCCTCTATGTTTTTTAGTGAAAATAAGCTTTTAGTCATATCTAAGATCCTTTGCATGTGATGAACCACTTTTCTCATGTCACTTCCAAGATTCTTTTTGTGCCTCTGGTTTTAACAAGTTGGGTGTACTGTATTTTGATGTGGAACTAGTTGAGAGTATCTCTTTTGGTGTTCATTTAGCTTCTTAGATATGTATATTTGTTCCTCAGATTTTGGAACTTCTTGGCCTGATTTCTTCAAATATTTTTTCTGCCTTTTTCTTTTCTGGAACTCCTCTAATGAATATATGTCGGTCTGTTTCCTGGTATCTTACAGGTCCTCAGGCTCTGTTCAGTTTTTTTCATTCTCTTTTCTTTCTGCTCCTCAGATTTGATGATTTCAAATGTTCTGATATTCCCTTTGAATACTCAAATCTGCTGTTGAACTTCTCTACTTATTCTCTACTCTTTGATAGCTCAAGAATTTCCATTTGCTTCCTTCTCCTTCCCATTCCCTTCTGCCTCCTCTTCTTCCTCCTCCTCCTCCTTCATTCTTTGGGATTCACTGACTGTACAAAAAATTAGGTTGCATTTGTTAGATAAAGTCCCTCTTGTAATTATGTCCTGCCCCCAAAAGGTGTGCCATACACTGTGATAAAAAAATTGATTGCATTTGTTAGATAAAGTCCCTCTTGTAATTATGTCCTGCCCCCAAAAGGTGTGCCATACACTGTGACTCCCTATCCCCTTGCCTCCGCCCCTCTCCCCACTTCCCCTACTCCTCCCTTCTATTAATCATCTACTGTCTTCATATTAGAATTGAGTACATTGGGTTCTTGCTTCTTCATTCTTATGGTGCTTTACTAAGAAGAATGTGTTCTACCTCTATTCAGGTTAATACAAAACATGTAAAGTCTCCATCTTTTTTAGTGGCTGAATAGTAACTACTCCATGTATACATATACCACAGCTTGTTAATCCATTCCTAGGTTGGTGGGCATCTAGGCTGTTTCCACATTTTGGCAATTGTAAATTGAGCTGTGATAAATAGTCTAGTGCAAATGTCCTTATGATAGAAGGACTTTTTTTCTTCTAGGTAGATGGCTGGATTGCAGGATCAAATGGGAGGTCTAGTTTGAGTTCTTGGAGGTTTCTCCATACTTCCTTCCAAAAAGGTTGTATTAGTTTGCAGCCCCACCAGCAGTGTAAAAGTGTTCCCTTCTTTCCACATCCACAAGAGCATCTGTAGCTTTGAGGCTTTGTGATGTGGGCCATTCTCACTGTGGTTAGGTGAAATCTCAGCATAGTTTTGATTACGCTGAGACATAAGTTATATCTTGTAGATGGCTTTGATTACGCTGAGACGTAAGTTATATCTTACAGATGGCTTTGATCAGATTCAGAAATGTGCCACTTATGCCTATGTTCTTAAGTGTTCTAATTAGAAAAGGATGCTGAATTTTATCAAATGCTTTTTCTGGGTCTATTAAGAGGGTTATATGGTCTTTGTTTTTGCTTCTGTTGATATGGTCAATTATGTTTATAGACTTGCTTATGTTAAACCAGCCTTCCATCCCTGGGATGAAACCTACTTCATCATGATGAACGAATTTTTTGATTTTTTTTCTTTTTTTTTTCTTTGTAGAGATAGAGTCTCACTTTATCACGCTTGGTAGAGTGCCGTGAAATTTTATTGAGAATTTTTGCATCTATATTCAATAGTGAAATTGGTCTAAAGTTCTCTTTTTTATTTGGGTCTTTTCCTGGTTTGGGGAGGTATAGACTACCTTTGGTATTAGAGTGATGTTTGCTGTGTGGAACATGTTGGGGAAGATTCCTTCCTTCTCAATGTTTTGGAATAATTTCTGCAGTATGGGTACAAGCTCTTCTTTGAAGGTTTGATAGAATTCTGTTGTGAAACCATCTGGACCAGGGCTTTTTTTTTTTTTTTTTTTTTTGGTGGGATATTTTTTATTGTTCCTTTGATCTCAGTTCTTAAAATCAGTCTGTTCAAGAGATCTATTTCTTCTTGATTAAGTCTAGGGAAAGGGTGCGATTCCAGGATTAATCCATTTTTTCCAATTAATCCATTGTCCAATTTCAAGGCATAGAGTTTCTTGTAGTGCTCAGCAACAATCTCTCATATCTCTGGCGCATCTGCTATTATTTCGCCTTTATGTTTCTTATTGAGGCTATTAGAGATTTTACTTTTCTATTTCTAGTTAATCTGGCCAAAGGTTTGTTGATTTCATTAATTTTTTTTAAAACCCAACTTTTTGTTTTGTTAATTTCCTGAATGATTCTTTTGTTTTTAATTTCATTAATCTCTGATTTAATTTTGGTTATTTCTATTTTTCTGCTGTGTTTGGAATTAGATTTTCTTTTTCCAATTCTGTATGATAGTTCATGAGTTTGTTGCTGTACTCTCTTTCTGTTTTTTTGAATGTAGGCATCTAATGTTATAAATTTCACCCTTAAGACTGCTTTTGCTGTATCCCACTGGTTTTGGTAACTTGTATCTTTAATGTTTTTATTTTTGAGGAATTTAATCTTCTTGTACCCAGCTATCATTCAGCATAAGGCTGTTTGATTTGCAAGTCTTTGTGTGGGGATGAACATTTTTGTTGGAGTTGAGTTCCATCTTTATTACCTTGTGATCTGAGACGATAGAAGGTATAATTTTTATTATTTTAATTTTGCTCAGGTTTGATTTGTATCCTAGGATATAGTTGATTTTGGAGTATGTACCACGGGCTGATGAGAAAGCTTTGGGATGGCATGTTCTGTATATGTCTATTAATTCCATTTGTTCTAGGGTCACATTTAAGTCCTTTGTATCTTTGTTTAGTTTCTGTTTAGAGGGTCTGCCCAGTTCTGTCAGAGGGGTGTTAAAGTCCCCAACTATTGTGATGTTATAAAATGTCATATTGCTCAGACCCATCAAGATCTGTTTCATAAATCTGGGAGCATTTAAGTTGGGTGCATAAATATTGAAAATTGAAATGTCTTGTTGTTGTATTGTTCCTTTGACCAGTAAAAAGTGTCCATCTTTGTCTCTTAACTTTTGTTGCTTTAAATCTGCTTGTATCTGAAAATAAGATTGCAACCCCTCCTTCTGATTTCCATTTACCTGAAATATTGTTTTCCGTTCCTTAACCCTGAGTCTTGATTTGTCTTTCAGCGCTAGATGTGTTTCCTGTAGATGAAATATGGATGGTTTCTGCTGTTTTATCCAATCAGCCAGCCTCTACCTCTTCAGTGGTGAATACAGTCCATTGACGTTTATCCAGAGAATTGATAAGTGGGATGGAGTTCTATTCATCATATTTTGTGTAGTTTTATCCTTTGTGCCATTGTGGAAGCTATGTTTTGCCCTTTAGCTTCTGGGTGTTTACTTTCTGGTGTTCCATTGTGATGGTCAGTGTTGAGAATAGGTCTAAGTATTTCCTGTAGACCTAGTCTGGTTGTGGTGAATTTCCTCAGTGCTTGTATAGTCACAAGAATTGATTTCTCCATCAATTTTGAAAGTTAGTTCAGCAGGACATAGAATTCTGGGCTGAAAACTGTTTTGTTTAAGAATGTTGAAGGCGGATGACCATGTTCTTCTGGCTTGGAAGGTTTTGTTTGAAAAGTCTTCTGTCAGCTTGGCGCCTGTGGCTCAATGGGCTAAGGCGCCAGCCACATACACCTGAGCTGGTGGGTTTGAATCCAGCCCGGCCTGCCAAACAACAATGACGGCTGCAACCAAAAAATGGCCGGGCATTGTGGTGGGCGCCTGTAGTCCCAGCTACTTGGGAGGTGGAGGCAAGAGACTTGCTTGAGCACAGGAATTGGAGGTTGCTGTGAGCTGTGATGCCATGGCACTCTATCCAGGATGACAGCTTGAGGCTCTGTCTGAAAGAAAAGAAAGAAGGAAAGAAAGAAAGAAAGAAAAAAGAAAGAAAGAAAGAAAGCTTACTTCTGGCTACTTGTGGAATGTTTTATTTCATCTTGACTTTGCACAGGTTTATTACAATGTGTCTTGGAAAGACTCTATTTGAGTTGAGATGATCTGAGGTTTGATATCCATCTGAAAAGAATGGGTCGGGGTCTTTAGTAAAAGTTGGGAAGTTTTCATTTATCACAGTCTCCAGTAGGGCTTCCATTCCTTTGGGACAATCTTCTTCCCTTTCAGGAATCCCTATTATTTGCATGTTTGAATGCTTCCTGGAGTCTTGTAGTTCTCTAGACTCCTATTTTGCTTTCTCTCTCTTCTTTTCTGCCTCTATAACTACCTGGGTTAACTAAAAAACTTTATTCTCTAGCTCTGGGTCTTTCTTCTCCTTTCTATATTCTACATATTTCTTGTCTGACTTTTGGTTTTGTCTTTCCATTTTCTTGTCCATTCCTTTTATTGTCTTTATCATCCATATTTTAAATTCACTTTCTGTCAAGTCCATTAATTCTTTATAGGTGGAATATTCTGCAATAGCTGCCTTATGGTCTCTTGGGGTCTCTTTGGGTCTCTTGTTTTGTTTTTCGTGTTGCCTAAATTTTTCTGTTGCTTCCTCCTTATATGCTCTTTCTTGTCCACCTCTTTGTCCTCCTTTTTCCTTCTCATTGCTTCCTTTATTTCAAACAGAAGTCCTTTCTCTTGATGACAGTATGTTGCAATATGTCGCCAGGACTTCAGGTAGCACTGTGGATTTTTTAGGAGACAGAGAGCACAGTAGCAACCTCCATGGTCCTTATTCCAAACTTAATTGCCTTTGGTGATCACCTGATTGTTTCCTTAGTATTAAGACCCGACCAGGTTGGGATCTTAAACTTCACAAGAATCCTTCAGGAGCAGATCTCACAGTGCCCCTCTGACTCCAGTTCCCATGGGGTGTGGGAGTCCCTCAGCCTGTCCCATGAGTAGAGTTCTGATATAGGCAGGTAGAATTAAGATAGCTGTGCTTTAGGCCCCTGCTAAGACCCTTTCATGACCTTCCCACAATGGCAACCCCCCGGCTATCAAGACTTCTCAGTATTTCTGCTTCACCAGCCATCAAACCAATGGCAAATCCACTCCAACCAGCATTCAAATCTGGTTGGTGTATACTGTTCAAGTTTGCCTACTCTTCCAAGTGTTCCACTCAATGTGCAGCTTCCCCCAACAACTGAAAACTGTAGAAAGGCTTCCTCCCAAACTGGACTTCTGTGGGAGGTCAGCTGGTTGCAATCAGTTGTATAATTCATCAGATTTCCATTGCTCTGGATCATATGATGTATTCAGTTTCCCACCTCCTCACTGTGCTCCCTGAGCTATGACTCTGGGTAAGGTCCCTGTGCCAGGTATGGATGGGTTCTCTTTTTTCCCTAGTCATTCTAAGAGAGCTCAGCTGAATAATCCTTCTGGTCTACCATCTTGCTCTTCCCCCTCCTCCATTTGGTTTCTTATTGTAGCTTCTATTGTTTTATTGATAATCTCATTTTATTTATACATCATTTTCTTGATTTCCTTTAGTTCTTTATTGATGTTTTTCTTTAGCTCACTGAATATATTTAAGACAGTTGATGTAATGTCTTTGACTAATCATTTCAATATCTGCTCTTCCTCAGAGATACCTTCTTTCAAATTCTTTCTAGCCTGCAATATGGGCTCTTATTTCTTTCATATATTTTGTAATTTTTGTTAATAACAGAACATTTTGAGTGTTATGGTAATTGTGGAAATATAATTTCCCCACTCCTCAGGAATTGCTGTACCTTACTTGTGGAGGGCTAGAGTCGTTCATGACTTTTCCAAATTGTTTATCAAAGGCACGTATTCCTTCTTGTGTATAGCTACTGAAGTTTCTGTTCCATTGTTATTACAGTCAGCCAGTGGTCTGACAAAGATTTTCTTAAATGTCTCACTGCCAAAATGAAGGGAAAATATTTCTTCTTTAAATCTCTTAGAATGTATTTCAGCCTGTAGGGGTTAAAATAGTGGCTACCAGCCTTTGTGATGACCTTTTAGCAATCAAAACCAACATCATAGCTTACAATACAATCCTAATACTAGGAAGACAAGATCCTTATAGTTCACCCTGGCTTCCACAAGCTGCTTTTGGAATATGGCCCAGTACCCCCACAGCTTCCTACTGCAGGGATAGAGGGACAGTAGCCAACACCTCAAAGGGTGAAATTCCCTGAAATTTATTGACAATTACCAGCATCTTTGTAAATGTTTCTCCTTGATGCTTCAGACCATTTGACTAGACTACAGAATTCCAAAATATTTGATTCAGATAGTTTTTGTAAGTTGAATACTTGTTTAAGTAGGGAATGGATTTCTGAAGCTTTCTACCCTGCCATCTCCTGTCTCAACATAGGCTTTTATTTCTTTTGGTTAAATCCTTGAGAATGAAATGGGAAGATTATGTTTAAATATATATATGTACTTAACTTTTAAGATGCTGCCAAAGTATCTTCCAAAGTAGTTGTACCATGAACATCCCCACCAACAGTGTGAGAATTCTGGGGTGCCCAGTTGATCTGCACCTTTCACAACACTTGGTATGGTTAAACCTTTTAATTTTAGACATTCTAGGCTCATGGCTCATGGTGCTGTCCCTGTACCTAGGATACCATAGTCCCAGGACAGCCAAGGACATAGTTGTCTGCTGCTATATCGGCCAAATTCTGAGTCCCAAGATGTGAGACCAGGAGAGTAAGAAGAGACTTTTAGTTACAACAACCTTTATTCCTTGGGTGTTGAATGGAGGCCCCTTCTAGATAAAAGGGTTTGGTATTGCTACCTTTTGCCACTGGAGCAATGCAGATCCACTACAGCTCCTCCCATACTGCCTATCTTTCTTTCTCATTCCTGCAGGCTAGTAGAGGAAGTGAAGGAGCTGTGTGATGGCCTGGAGTTAGAAAATGAGGATGTTTACATGGCAACTACGTTTGGGGACTTCATCCAACTGTTAGTGAGAAAGCTGCGAGGAGATGATGAAGAGAGCGAATGTGTCATCAACTATGTGAGTCCTGGACTCTCTATGAGGCACAATCCCCAGGGAGCTGCCTTTGCAGAGCCATGATGACACATGGAGGAGTCCTGGATGCTAAGAAACCTAGGAGCCCTGAGCTGACCCTTCATTTTTCAAGCTCTCCCTGCACCTAGGATACCATAGTCCCTGGACAGCCAAGGACATAGTTGTCTGCTGTTATATTGGCCAAATTGTGAGTCCCAAGATGAGAGACCAGGATAGTAAGAAGAGACTTTTAGTTACAAATAAGGGGAAAAAATGAGCCTACACATTCAACTTACATATATGTACATGTACTCAGTAATTGAAAATCCATTTTTAAAGAAAATTGAGAAATTTACCCTAGGTATCTTGGTAGGCTACCAGTTCCCATAGGAACAAGCTTTGGTGTAGTTTGGTAGTTTGGAACAAACTGATGAAGAAAGTACAGGGAGCCAAGGTGGACCCAGGTTGTCCTTCAATTGCGGACTGATGAGCAGATCTCAGAACAGAGATGGTGGCCCAGAGGCACTGTGTTTAGTGAGGAGCTGCCAGTCCACAGTACTGTCTGGTGGCTCACAAAGACCTTTCCCTCAGTGGCTCACTGGGTCTTCCTATGGGCAGAGAATCCTCCCAGATGGGAGGCTGAGTGACCAGCCTGAGGCTGCACAGAGAGGAGAGGCAGTGCTCGGATTCCACCCGGGCCTCAAAGTCTGCGCCTACCATCTCTTCTGACCATTCAAACTGACACTGCTGCCCATGTGATGGCTCCCAAAGGAGGCCAGAGGGCTCAAGCCCCAGCCCCTTGGTTGTGCATGTGTGTGTTTACCTGCCCATCTGTGAGTTTCCCATGTGCCCATGTGGGTCTGTGCTGGTCATTGTGTCCCCTGGGAAGAATCACACTACAGCTGAATCCTTGTTTTCCAGGTAGAAATGGCTGTGAACAAACGGACCCTTCGAATACCCCACCAGCTCTTCATTGGAGGGGCATTTGTGGATGCTGAGGGTGGCAAGACCTTTGAGACCATCAACCCAACTGACGGAAGTGTGAGTGCAGGCCTAGAACTCCTCCCTTGCCCCAGTCCTCCCCCTGCCTCCACATACCTTGTTCCCTCTTGCCCTACCTGGTCTCTGGGGGTCTTAGCCCAGGGGCCTGTGCTTAGATACGTGCCTTTGAGATGACAGGAAAGGGACTTGGTTAGTTTCCCATACATCTTATAGGGACAGAGTAGGGTGAGGTTGGGAACAGCCTCTGAAGTATCCTGTGCTTGCCTTAGAGACAGGGAACAGGGTCATCCTCCGGGAAGAGATCCCACTATTGCCTCCCCTCCACATTCCTGGAGCCAAATCCTGTTTGCCACACTTTCATGACTATGACTACATGAAGTTGTGAGCTAGCACCATGTATTGTAGCTGAATTACAGGATTCCTGGAGCAAAACCTATGCTTATGGTTGTACATGGATATTTTTCTATCTCATCCCAGCCCATAGTCTCACTGCAGGGTCCCTGCAGAAAACAGAGCAGTTCAAGGGGAGTTTTAAGAAAGAGTGATCTAAAAAGGATGGGCAGGACTTAGGGGCACAGAAAAGATGTGTAGGACTCTTGGGCTGGGGTTCTGGGAAGCAGCTATGGACAAGGCTGCCTGGCACGTACTGGGGCAGAGGTGGGCATGGTGACTGTCCTGGTGGCCAGCAAGGAGGTGTTTAGCAGGTAAGGAGCATGCTGTGGTACGTGTAGGTACATGCATGGCAGGGACACAGGTAGCACCTGGGTGCAGACCCAGGGCCATAGGCCAGAAGGTTCTAGTGCCTCATCTATTTCACTTAGGAAGAATATCTTTGGCCAGATGCACTATATTAATTGACCCCCACTCTTGGGGGACAGCTCAGCCACAGGTCAGATCTCCTGCCCTGGTTAAACTTAGTGGGAATGTGAAGAGATGTCCCCAGGTGTGGAGACACTGCTAGACCTTTCCTAGCACCCCTGCCCTCCTGCCTACCATTTCCAGGGCTTTCCTCTGGGTTTGTCCATAGGCTGGGGTGAGGCAGGAACTCAGCCTGGGAAGACCTGCCATGGCTCTGCTTCCCCCACAGGTCATCTGCCAGGTGTCCCTGGCCCAGGTCAGTGACATTGACAAGGCAGTGGCCGCAGCCAAGGATGCTTTTGAGAATGGACTATGGGGGAAGATCAGTGCCCGGGACCGGGGCAGGCTTCTGTACAGGTGAGAACCCAGCACCCACTGGCCAGCCGCCCCCACATTCAGCTTGCGCAGGTAGTATGTTCCTGGAGACTCCTTTTCCTGGTTCCTGCAAAGAAAAGCTAAGTCCTGGGAAGGCCCAGAGTGACTGAGGCCAATAGACTAACCAGGCCAGGGCTGCTAGCCTAAGGCTTAGAAAAGGCTTGTCAGAGGAAGCAGATGTTTCAGCAGCAGCTATATAGAGGTGCCCTGATGAAGGGGAGGAGGGCAAGTAAGGGTGTGCTCTGCTGGAAGGTGCCTGAGATGCAGGCTGAGACAGGCACCAGCCCCCTGCGTTGGCCTGGCTAGAAGTGGCCTTGGGGCTCTTGCACGCAGAGAACATCAAGGGCAGGGGTGTAGCTGGCCTGGCTCTACTCCTGGCTCAGCCTGGGTTGGCAGTTGGAATCTCCTGGTCTCCTAGCTCCTGGTCTCACATTTCCTCTTTCTTTCCCTTCCTCTCCCACCTCTCTCCCTCCTTCCCTTTTTTTTCTTTCATTTTATCCCAATTCAGAAGTCTTAAGGAAGGACTTATGATTATGACTCTAGTTTATGAGCACAAGGCAAGAGGGAGGTACAAAAAAGAGGTGCTGCACCCCTAGAGCCACAGTGTTCCAGGGAAAGGAGCAGTCACTCCGAAAAAATGGGCAACATTTTCAGAAGGGAGGTGCTGGGCAGGTGAGCCATACATTGTTAGGGAGGCCTGTTCAGCCAGTCTCAGGGACTTAGCTTTTGTTCTTAGGGTCCTGGAGAGGCTCTAGAGGATGGGTCACCAGTTAGAGTATGACCTGGTGTGGTTTGTCATCTGGCAGGAAGAGCTCCTGCCTCAGCTTTGCAGTCAGGATGGTTTGTTTCTATTCCTGCAGCAGGAAACACCGGGGCTATAGTTGCAGGACACCAGGGCGTGTGCGATCTGCTCAGCATTGTAGAGACCTGGGCCTGCTATGCTCAGCCTGCCCTGGCTCCTGACCTTTGGGGAGCCTATTGGTTCTAGGAAGGCATTGTCTAGTGTCAGACATTCCCTAGCACTCCTGGAAATCAGGCAGAATTGTGGGACTTACATGCTCACACTGGGGCTAGGCCTCTGGACCTGTGTGTGGGGCAGAGAACCCCAACCTTGAGCTTTGTGCAGGGAAGGGGTCCTTTTCCAAGATGCTGTGCTGCCATCTGGTGACACATTGTCATAACAACTACCAACCCACAACAACAGAGTGTGGTGCCTTGCCCAGCTCCAAGTGGGGACTGACTATGTGGACGGACATCTCAGGGGTGTGCAAGAGCTCCTTAGTGACCAGGTCCTTTCTCTTTGCAAACTCCCAGTACCCACTGAGAGGCCTACTCACAGCTGCCTCTGCCCAGCTCAGTGTGACTGGCTGGGTCGTGATGCCCCTGAAGCGGATGGGCCAGGCTCTCCCCAAGAAATGACTACAGAACGCCCTGGCTAGACAGGGCAGGAGAGGCCACTGTGGCATCCCTGAACACAGCATGCACTGCAGGAAAACTGTACACTGTTCTGAGAGGACAGAGAGTTGGATAAAGCCCCTGGTGGGTAAGAGAGAACCTCCATGGAGTCTGGGAGCAACCGGACAGCTTCTGGGTGAGGGTCCGGGAGTATGTGAAGCAGGCAGGCTCCAAATGGCTAAAAATTTGCTTGCTTGGGCTATTTTAGAAATAATTAGATGTGCGAAAAATAATTTGAGTTTAGTGTCAGCAGATCTTGGAGCTAATGGGTCCCATTTATACAACAGGGAGTTAGTTGAGTTTGTCTATCCTGGTAGGTGATAGAGCCCCAGTCCTTTAACTGCAACCAAACGGTGTTTTCACTGTTGGGTACAGAACTTTTCTCAAAGAGTGTTTTAGCACTTTTTCTTCTTACCCAGACAGTGGCCTTCAGGAGGTCAGCATGTCTGAGCCCTGGTATGGCCTGTGCCGGCTCAGAACACTGTCCTATTCAGCAGACTGGGCTGAGACCTTTCTACGAGCTAGGGAGACACCAGCAGCAGGGAGCTTGGATTCCAGTAAGACAGGCAAATAGTGGTCAAAGAGCCATCTAAAACAATGCCTGTTATAGACTTTGAGGCAAAGGCTTAAAGAAAGGCAGAGGATGCTATTGAGGCTGTGGAGGGGATGTGGGATTACCCTCGGGGTGGGTGGAGATTAGAGTTGGCTTCTGAAGGGTTCAGTTCTGAAGGGACAGTTGAGTTCATATCTGAAAGAAACACAGAAAATCAGGAGGATAAATGGGAGTGTTGAGAGGGGATCCAGATGTGCCCCAATAGGGCAACCAAAAGTCCTAGGGCAAGAGGCCTGATTTACCTGAGCGCCTGGAAGAGGCCACTGTGAGGATGAAGTGGGAGCAGGATTTCAGGGCTAGTGGGCCAGACACAGCATTGTGGTTGTATCCTGAGTGTGGCAGCAGCTGCCAGGGGTCCTGGAGGGTATAGGCAGGTGAGGACAGGCACAAGTCTGGGCTGTATCAGGCCTCTTGGTCCTGTACAGAAAGGAACAGGGTGGGAATGGCCTGGCAAGTTTGTACCACACTTGCCCTGGACATGAGCTGCCCTATCTGCTAGACTGAGGCTGCTCTAGGCCTGTAGTTTCCTGCCGTATCCACTCTGCCACCTTATGGCATGAGACCCTCACTTCAGTGAAGGTCAGAAGAGTGAAAGGGTGGCTGGGCTTAGACTCAAGGAAGGCTGGACAAACCACTTCTGAGGTATGCGTCTTATAGTGGGGCTGGGACCATCCCTGGACATGACCTCTGGAATGAGCTGTCAACTTGGTTGGTGTTTGAAAAAGAGATGTGTCTTCTCCTGGTTGAAGCTATACTGTGTGCAGCAGGTGGGTGAACACCTCTGTGGGATATAATAATCCGTCCATAGAGATCGCAGGAAGGAAGGAAGGGAAAGAGAGAAGAGAGGTGAGAGGAACAAAGGGCATCTTCCTCATGCCCATCCAAGTACATGTTGCTATACCACAGTTCAGATGGGGAAACTGTGCTCAGCACACCTGAGCATGGGAGGTAAGCCTCCGTGTGGAGGGCAGGAGTGGGCTTCCCTCAGCCTGTCTCCCCACTCCTAGCTTGGAGCAGGCCTGGAGAGAGCAGACAAGGTCATGCCAGGCCTGGGCCTGCATGCCCCCACCCTTGTCCCTCTGCAGATTGGCAGATCTCATGGAGCAGCACCAGGAGGAGCTGGCTACAATTGAGGCTCTGGATGCCGGTGCTGTCTACACACTGGCCCTGAAGACCCATGTGGGCATGTCCATCCAGACCTTTCGCTACTTTGCTGGCTGGTGTGACAAGATCCAGGTGAACCTGGGCTCCTGCCTCCTGTGTGAACACACCAAGGAGCTAGGTTCGGGGGATGGGGCTGGGAGCCCCGAGGGTGGTGCTCTAGTCTGCATGATGCATTAACCAACTACCAAAACCAAGTGCTTAAAACACCTGTTTATACCTTGAGACTCTGCAGGTGGGAATTCTGGGTGGCCTCATCTGGGTCCCATGCTAAGGCTTCACAAGGCTGAAGTTAGGGTATCAATCAGGCTGGACCTTGTCTGGAGGCTCTGGGGCACTACCCACTTTTAGGTCCATTCAGGTGTCAACAGAGTTTAGATTCCTACACTTGCCCCACTCAGGACCCAGGTCCTTCCTGGCTGCAGGCCTCTCTCTGGCACCTGCAATCTATCTCCCAGTGACAAGGAATCTTTCTAGGGCTTGGAATCCCTTTGACACTCTTTTTTGCCATTAACTAGAGAAAACAATCTGCTTTTCTGGGGTGGCTCCTGAGATTATTCTAGGCCCATGTGCACCACCTCCCCATTCTAAGGTCGGTGAGATACATAACATCTTCCCAGGAGGGAGAGCTCATCATATTCCCAGGCCCCACGTGATCAGGGAACCATTTCTGGGGGTCCCTAGGGAAAGCCGCCACTGTGGGGCTCACAGTGTTACTGTAGGATCTGGCTTCTGTGGCCTCTCCTCTGCCCTGGAGCCTCTGAGTGATGAAGGAGGTGGGCTGCCCTCAGCCTTTCTCCCCACTCCTAGCTCTACTGCTGCATCACTCCCAGGGGGAGCTGGTCCCAGTCCAGGGCCTTCTGGGGCAGCCTTGCCACCAGCCCTAACCATACCCTTTCTTTGCCCAAATATCAAGGTCGGCCTTGTCCACCTTGGGACCAGTTTCCTGTACCAGGGCTCTCCCTGCCAGGCTCAAAGTAGACCATCTCTTTGCCCCTCTTGACTGCCCATCTACAGGTCTCTGGACTCCCCAGACATCCCTGTCATTCCTCCCTGGGTTCCTAGTGGATAAATCAGGATACTTCCCTGTGTCCCTGGCAGGGCTGGTGCCTGGGGAAGTGTGGACTCTGAGCCCCTCCAGTGACTCCCTGTATTTCTTCCAGGGCTCCACCATCCCCATCAACCAGGCTAGGCCCAACCGCAACCTGACCTTGACCAGGAAGGAACCTGTTGGGTGAGTCCATGGCCAGGGCAAGGCATGGCCAGGCAAGACACCATGTGACCCACACCACAGCCTGTGGGGTGTCACAATGTCCCCTTTATATTGTCCATTTATTCTACTGTACCGGACACTGCTGTACAAGCATGATTTTATTTCATCCCCACAAAACAGTCTCTCTGCCATGGCTGTGAAACAAGGGCATGGCCAAAATCCTATGTCCCAAAAGAGTATGATGATCAGTGTTAATAAGAATGAGGACCTCCTACAAAGCACCAAGGAACAGGAAGAAAGATTAACAGTTGAGAAATAGGCAACAGACAGAAACAGAGTTCAGCAGAAGAAAGACAGCCCAGACAGCCCCTGAGGGGCCTGGGAGGGAGAATTGAAAGCAGCTGAGGTACCTCATGTGCCCACCAGATGGTGCCAGACAGAAGTGGAGAGAAGGACCCAGAACACCCCCCACAAGGGTCCACTTCAGCCAGAGGAACCTTGACAGTGACCTGTCATTCAGGAACTCATGTCCTTATGACATACGGTCCTGTTGAGTCACTTGCATGCGCACCCCAGAAGGCTCGCCCGAGAATGTGCAGGGCCACTGTGCTTGGACAGTGACCACAACATGAGAACAGCCCTACTGAATGCCACCCTACTCCAGGAGCCCCTCTGGAAAAGCACATGAGCTGTCCCAGGAAAAAGGCAGAGCTAGGGGTACAATCTGGAGGCAGCTCTAGGAGAGCCTGGCAAGTGAGAAGGGCACAATGAGGGGCTGTCCGCCTTCACTGTGCATGCATGCGGTACCCAGAGACAGGTCTGGCTCCTCACAGGAAGCGAAGGGAGTCACTGGGGTCAGAGGGCCACCTGTGGTCAGCAGCAAAACATCATTCCCATCTGTTCTGGTCCCTTTACAGGGTAGGGGAACACCATAGTCACCCAGCATGGACCTCACATCCCCATGGATGGTGCTCAAAGGCCCCTCAGCTTCACTGGGAAAGCTGGAGTGTTTTGCAAGGACTGTGTGCTCAAATGTCACCCGTGTCATTAGAAACTAGTACAGATGAACAAACAGGTCCTCAAGGACAGGCTGAAGGAGGATCCCAATGGGAGACTGACCAGAGGACATAGGACACCTCTTGTCCTTCTTCCTAAGGGAGGATGGGGCTGTGGATGGAGGAAGCATGGACTCCAGAATTGGGGGTCCCACCCAGATATGGCTTCCCTCAGGGGACATCAGGCAAGGTCTGCAGGAGTTTAGGGTTGTCACAGTGAAGATGGGGTATTCTAGGACTGCCCCCCACAACAAAAAGTCACTTAGCCCAAACTTCAGCAATGTGGACATCAAGACACCCTCCTGTAGGCACAGTGGCCAGAGACCTTCCCATGTTTGAGCAGCTTGGAGAGGGGCAGGGAGGGCAGGCTGTGGTCCACCTGGGCCACCAGTCAAACTGACACCTGAGTCTGCAAGGCCACTCACCCTCCC
>CAUYON010094343.1:0-16927 GCA_963573935.1 Arctocebus calabarensis | reverse complement strand
TGCAAAAACAGAAAAATAGTCAGGCGTTGTGGCAGGCGCCTGTAGTCCCAGCTACTCGGGAGGCTGAGGCAAGAGAATCACCTAAGCCCAGGAGTTGGAGGTTGCTGTGAGCAGTGTGACGCCACAGCACTCTACCAAGGGTGATAAAGTGAGACTCTGTCTCTACAAAAAAAAAAAAAGAAAAAAAGACTCTACATTGGGCTTGGCGCCTGTGGTTCAACAAGCTAAGGCGCCAGCCACATACACCTGAGCTGGGCCCGCCAAACAACGATGGCTGCACCAAAAAATGGCCAGGCGTTGTGGCGGGCGCCTATAGTCCCAGCTACTTGGGAGGCGGAGGCAAGAGACTCACTCGAGCCCAGGAATTGGAGGTTGCTGTGAGCTGTGATGCCACAGCACTCTACCCAGGGCAACAGCTTGAGGCTCTGTCTCAAAAAAAAAAAAAAAAAAAACTCTACATTCACTGGAGGTAGGGGAATGCAGGGACAACTGAGCCATGTCAGGCTGAGGACAGCCTACTTTAACTGGTGATCCTCTTGCCTATGCCTCCCAAACAGCTGGGAGTACAGGTGCCTACCACAACACCTGGGTCATTTTTTTCTATTTTTAGTAGAGACAGGTATCATTCTTGCTCAGGCTGGTCTTAAACTTCTGAGGTTAACCACCTACCACCTTGGCCTCCTAGTGTGCTAGGATTACAGGCATGAGCCACAAAGTCCAGCTAAGAGACTGACTTAGGAACTGAATATCTCAGGAGTCACATCAGGTTTGCCTGACACTCATGGCCACAGCTGTCCATCACTCTCCACCACCTCTCTACTGGCAGAGGGCCAGTCCCAAACGGAAAGAACAGGGCAGCATCCAGATGCACTGAGCATTATGGCTCTACCCTTGCCAGGACCACTGATAGGCATGATGGGGCCAGGGAGGCAGGTGCTCAGCATGCTGCTGAGTTGGGCTACCTTCTGATGGATCTGCCTCTAATCGAGCCCCTGAGCCCAACCCTAAAATTAATTTTTAAGGCATCTACTTTACAGATGGGTATCAGTGAGCTCCAGTAGCAGCAGCAACCCTTTATCATGGCCAGAGGAGGCAGGTTAGACACAGGAAGGAAATATGAGGCCTGGTAAAGGCAGTAACAACCCTAGCCCAACTCTCTAGTCCTCAGGATTCTTTGCCTACTCTAAAAATTTTTCTTTCCAAGAATAACATGGGGGGGCGACACCTGTGGCTCAAAGGAGTAGGGCGCTGGTCCCATATGCTGGAGGTGGCAGTTTCAAACCCAGCCACAGCCAAAAATAAATAAAGGGCAGCACCTGTGGCTCAGTGAGTAGTGTGCCAGCCCCATATACCGAGGGTGGCGGGTTCAAACCTGGCCCTGGCCAAACTGCAACCAAAAAATAGCCGGGCATTGTGGCGGGCGCCTGTAGTCCCAGCTACTCAGGAGGCTGAGGCAAAAGAATCGCCTAAGCCCAGGAGTTGGAGGTTACTGTGAGCTGTGTGACGCCACAGCACTCTACTGAGGGCAATAAAGTGAGACTCTGTCTCTACAAAAAAAAAAAAAAAGAAAAGCATGCGATGAGCCTTGTTGCTGAATGAACAAATCCTTAACTGACTCAGCCAAATTACAAGGTTAATGGGCTGGAAGAATCCTGGAGCTGGGACAGACACCGCTCACTCCTCTCTGAAAGGGTAAAGGACCCGCCTAAGGTGATGTGACTAGTTGGCAGTGGTGTGAGATTGGAGATCCTGGCATTCCAGTTCCCAGGAAGCCTATCAATACTGCAGCACTAAGATTCTAATTGTGAAAGATGAATACAGCAAGATACAGGTAGCATAAGCTCCATACAGAGTGAACATTTCAACATCTACATTCTATGAGGACATCCAGCAAGTAAGAGATCCCTTAAGATGTCTTCCACTCAGCTCCAACTACCACTGGCTTCTGGAAATTAAATAAGGTGACTAGAACTCCAAAAGGTAAAAGATAAACTAACTTCCTTCCAAAACACAGAGGTTATTCTTCTGTTCACACACCAGACTGCTAAAGTTCTATTTAAAATATTTCTCCAGGATGGGCAAGGTGGCTCATGCCTATAATCCCAGCACTCCTGGGAGGCCAAGACAGGTGTATTGCTTGAGCTTACAAATTCAAGACTAGCCTGAGCAAAAATTGAGACCCCTGAAAAACTGAGGCAAGAGGATCACTTGAGCCCAAGAGTTGGAGGTTGCTGTGAGCTATGATGCCACAGAACTCTATTCAGGGTGACAGCTTGAGACTCTGTCTCAAAAAAAAATTTTTTTTCTCCAATAAGGAAAGCAGGAAGATTCACTGAATACCAGACATTATGTGGGTGTCCCAAATGTACCTCCTGACCACAATGACCCTGAGAAGTGAACATTATCTTTGGTGCCTACTGCACACTGCTGGGGTGGAGCTGGACCTAAACAGTTTTATCTGGCTCCAAAGCCCACACTCTTCCTTCACATCCTGTTACCACCACTGATGTTCCAAAAGATGTCACCACTTGCCTGACAAAACAGGGCACTGAGTCACCAAATCACACAGATGCGAAATGGCAAAAAATACAAGATCCTCTATCTAAAGCAATTTGGCCAGGGGAAGCAAATATCTTGCATTCTGTGCTACAATATTATCCCAATAACAGGATGCAACAAAGTCCAACATCAATGAAGAGGTCATGCCTTCATTTTTTGTCATAAGCTGCTAATGGGTGATGTGCCAGAAATTAGAAAACTGCTCATCTCACTTCATACCATTACTAAATCACCACAAAAAAACCCTGACACATTGACTTCAAGGTTGCAGTTACCTTAACTACCAAGAGCAAAAAGACTTGGCTAAGAAACTGGGAAAGCTAAGCCCATGAAGCTTGGATGCCCTCAAATGATAGGTTTCAATAATGAAACTGGCCTCAAACCATTTATCTGTAAGTAATTCTCTTCACCAGTAAGAAGACTGCTCTAGTGGCTCCTTGAATCTGCTTAATACCAAATGCCAGAAATCTCAGGACCCATCATTCTTTTTTTCTCCTATTGTGTCAGTAGCTGTGCTGCCAGGTCTAGGTTAAGGGTTCTGCTCCAGCTTTCACTTAATATTTGCTGTCACTCAGGTCAGAACTAGTTACTCTGGCACTAGCAGATACAGGCTACAGAAACCAAACTTAGGCTCTCCAGAATACTGTTTCACTTAAAGCTATCCACGGAGACTTGGAAAAGTTACAGTAACAATTTTTGCCAGAGGTATTCACTGCAACTGGATCTGGCCTGTATGAAGACGTTTCTAGGGCTCTACAGCCATAAAAACCTTAAGCCTTAAGAGAAGTAAGGCAACTCTGAGATTGCCATTTCTGTCCCATCAGGAAGGTAAAAGATCTAAGAGCAAAGAGCAGAGGTGGAGGCATTAAGTAAATCACTAACCAGTTCTACATTCAACTGTATGGAAACATACAAACTTCAGGAGCCAATCATTCATCTCTAACTTGCCAGGCAGTTAATAGCCAGGAAAGCCTTTGCTTCCACAGGTACAAAACAATTTTCCCCTGGGATCAGCCTTCCTAACTAAAGAAAAACCACAGTAGTGACTTTTACTTAAGAAAATTCTGGGTTATCAAGAATTAAAAATTTAAACCTTTAGAGCAAATCGAAACCCTTTCTGGGAGATAGGACAGACTGAATTAGCCCTTTTAGGGAATCACATTTTTTTTTTCTTTGAAGAGCAAATTTGAGGGGAGTAAAAACAGTTTTATGACCAGAACATCCATGTTTTCAGTCACAACTGATTTTTCTTTCTACAAGAGTTTGCTCTCCTTTCAAATTAAACCTCTTATCCAGAGAAAATAAAAATGTAAAAGATTATGAGTGTATAGATCTGCTGTTAAATCAGGGATTCTGAGTGACACCCTTTTCTCTTTTTGCAACATCCATTAATTTGATTTTTAACTAATACTGGTACATCAGTTTTTGGGGGAAAAAAAGCAGTACTGTGACATTTCAAAACCAAAGATTACCAAAATACAGTTTGACTTAATTACTGGGGCTTCTTGAACTTGAATGACATTCCTTTGAAAATAAAAAATAAACCCTTGTGTAGCTATGCCTGAAAACTCTTTAAATGTTTGGGGGAAGCATTTTCAAATCCAATGAATGACTGCTAAAATTTTCACTTACAAAAGTTAACCCTATTTCATTAACATTTCAAAGTAAATTTAAATAAGCACTCAGTAGCTCTTAATACTTGGAAGGGTCATCTGGTCATCCAGTTTCTGCTCTTAACTCCTGGAGAAGGAATTTTTACAAAGGATGGGAAACTTCAAATGATAGTGTGTTTAGTTTGTGCTTCACACATTTTTTTGCATGATTTTTTGCTGCACAGTTTGGAGATGTCTTCCTCCCACAACTGATTTTACATACCTAATATCACCACTTTCTGGCAATTAAGTTGTGAACTTACTATGAGGAAGAACAAAGTAAGTGGCCTAGTGAATTGTAGTTTGTTTCCTCATCTACATGTGAGTGAACTTTTTTCCTGGTAAGAATAGAAAAAAGGAATGGTCTTTCGGAAGGAATTAGGACTATGTGTTAAAAAGAGTTCTCTAACAAAGTATATATCAGGGGCCAAAAGTGGGAACATGGATCTTCAACATGTTTTGTCTTTTAACGGAAGAACTTATGCTTGTAAAACACATCAGAAATACAGCGTTGGGTTCTGCAAGTCATTTTTGTTGTTTTTTCCTTGTATGTGTAGGATAGGGGGGTTGAGGGCTGAAGGAGGTGTTCTCTCCAACATGACTGGGCGTGTAACACGTTTGCATCAACTTTTCACAGTCAGGCATGTGCTTTCGAACAAAGAAGCAGTGGAGACAGGCAGAGATTGGGGCTTGACATAGTTTACAGATTTTGTGCTTAAACAGTACTTTACAAATGACTTGCTCAATTTTAACGTCCATCACCATAAGAGACATTGAAGTAAAATAATAAAACTCAGTCTACTTGAACCACAATCTTTTTGGAGTAGGGGAGGAAAGGGGAAGTAGACCATTAACTTGAATGTAAGTATCATAAATCAAATTCAGTAACTTTGTCTCCTACAAATGGACTTCAAGTATCCACTTTCTTCAAAGATGAAGGCTGGAGACAAAGCAATGGATTGAAATGGAAAGCTGAATGCCAAGGATTTGAAAACATGGACCTTTTACATAGATTTTTGTCATGTTACAGTAACACTTTTTTTTTGAGAAAACTGTGTACATTAAATTTAAAAAATTAAACATTGAAAGGATGTGCAAGTCTAACAGGGTTAGAATCCTGATTTGAACACATAAATTCACTCTCTCAAGCATCACTTTGGTTTAAAGGCGGAGGCAGGCAGGCAGGAAAGGGACAAAAAGAGGGAGATAATTGAATTACTCAATAAAAGAGGCTACTTACCATCCCAACCCATTGTAAGACATACACTTCTGACATAAGAGAACTCCTTAGAGGTCGAGTAAAGCGTGTAAGCACCTTTGAGTAATGCACCTGCCCCCAAGAGGGGGCCCGGAAGCCCAACGTGGGCTTAGCGAACAGACCTTTGCTAATCTGTTTATTTCCTTGAACAGGAGTCGGGCTGCGATTCCCAAGATGATACACTTAATTATAACAAAACAGAAAAAAAAAAACAAAAAAATTTTTTGTAAAAGCTCACCAAACTGCTGCACTTGTGTCTCTGAATGTGGGTGGCATTTCTTTTAAAAGGCAAAGTATGGTCTGTGAAGGAGAAAGGGAAAAGGGGAGGTGGAGTGGGGAGATGGGGCCGTGGAGCCTGGTGGGGAGGCCCTGACCGAGACCGCGGTCTGGAAGAGGGTCCTCAGCGGCTCCCCAGCCCAGACTGGGACCGGCAGCCATCTGTCCAGCGCGTTTTCTTCCCCACCCCACCCCCACTTAAGACTCACTTCCCTGCAGACTGAAACCCACCTTCCATTTCCAACCCATTCCCCAGCCACCTCTTCCTCTGCCCCACCAGGAAAAGGGAGGCAAACCTTGCACCCTAACTCCTCCTGCTTAAGCATGGCCCAAACCTCGCCTTGAAATTTGCTGGGCTGGCCCCATTATCGCCCGCTAAAGAAGGGTGTGGGGGGTGCCCATTTAGCACTTAATGAAAGGGAAAGGGGAACGCTCCTTTTTGTCCCCTGCTAAAGCACAAGGAAATCTTTTCTCTCCCGTAAGGGATGGTGTCTCATTTTACCCCCAAAGAGGGTGGACCCCCCCCAGGAGTAAAAGTGGGACCAACTTCCTTCCCCTCCAAGGCAGAGAAATCAAATCTCACCCCCCAAATGGCTCAGAACCCTTCCCCACGTCACCTCTCTACGAAAAGCTAAAGGAGGCTCTCCCCTTAAAAAAAACAGAAGAGTCTTCTTACGAAAAAGAGGGAGTTTTCATCAAAAGGGCTGGAGATGCAACCCCCCCCCCAAACACCATTCTGCACTCTAGGGAACAGCTAGAAAACACCTCCCGCCAAAATAAAAAAAAGCAATAGAGCACCCACCAAAGGAACCCCCAATTAAAAGGATGGAGAAAGGACTGAACGAATCCCTACTTGGTGCCTCCTAATAAAGCTCAAGTATCTATCCAAGTAGGGCAGGGTGTGCCTCCCCCAGGAGAAAGGATACTGCCGGGGGCTGGGAGAACCCCCAATTCCAAACCCCAAGAGAGGGGCTGCTGCTCGAGATTCCCCCAAAAAGGGTCCAGGAGCCCCTCCCCCATTCCTTTCCCCGAAGCCAGGCATCGGGCAAGCGGGCCCGTGGCTGCCAGCTCCGGGAGCTGGGGCAGCCAGGACCCCCGTGGGTCTCCGCAAAACCCCCGGCGCCCCCTCCCCAGGGCGGGCAGGCGGGCGCGGGGGGTCCGAGGGGCGCCTCCTCACCTTCCCCTCAGCATGGCGCCCAAAAAAGACAGAGCGAGAGCGAGGGAGAGCGGGCGAGCGCCGCGAGGGGGGGGAACCGCATGAGGCCAGGAGAGAAAGCAAGCGAGAAAGAGCGAGCTAGCGATCGAGAGACACCCACCGACCCCGCCCTTCCTCCTCCTCCTCCTCCGCCGCCGCCTGGCCCAACATGGCGGCCGCCCCCCTTCCTCCTCCTCCTCCTCTTCCTCCCCCCGGGGACGCTGCCCCGGCCCGGCCGGGGGCCTGACCTGTCGTCAGGGAGCGGGAGGCGGTGGAGGAGGTGCGGGGAGGCCGGGCGGGCGTCGGGGGAACACGGAGGAGGCGAAGGCGTTGATGGCGGCGGTGGTGATGGCGGCGGCGGCGACTCTGATGGCGGCGGCGGGGGTGTCCCGGGCGCGGCCTCCATAGTTCCTTTGGGGGGGAGGGGATGTTAATGCACGAAAAAGGACTGCTTGGGCGTGGCGGGAGGGGTACACTTCAGCTCAGAGGGCTCCTGATGGGAATTGGGTATATATTTTTTTCGGTTTAGGCATCACCTCTGCGCGGAGCTCCGCGTAGGCCGCGCGGCCTAGGCCTCGGCGGACCGCTCGCCGCCTGGTTTCTGCAACCCGCCCCTGCGGTCACTCGCTCACTGGCGCGGGGCCCTCATCGGGGCGAGAGCCCCCACACGCACCCCCGCGGGCCCGGGGGCGGGAGACCCGGGAGACACGGACACTAGTGGGTGGTTGGGTGTAATTAGCGCGGGCCGCGCGCAATGGAGCAAGCGAAGGGTAAGGGGAGAAGAGGAGAGCGAGCAAGAGGAGTTAAAAAAAAAAAAAAAAAGGATTTTAGGGAAAAAGGGAACGGGCCGCGGAGACAGGTCGACTGTCAAGTCTGCCTGCCCTAGGTGCCCAGGATGCCCGGCCCCGCCGCAGTCAGGAATTCACACAAAATGGCGGCTCGGCTCGGACGAGCCGGAGGCTGAGGCGGGAGGAAGGGTGAGGTGGGAGGGGGCACTAGGAGGCGGAGGCCGCGTCACGTGGAAGAGAGGGGCAAAGTCCGCTTGCCAGAAGGTCGGCGGAAAGAGCCGAACGGAGAGGGCAAAGTCGAGGGCAGGCGGAAAAAGCCGAAAGGAGCTGAGCGGGAGACCGGAGGAAGCTGGGGACCCGGAAAGAACCGAAGGCGATGATGGGGGTGGGGCTAGAGAGGGAATGAGAATCCCAGGGGAGCCGGAAATAGCCTAAGCCGGCGGGAGGCGGGGAAAGAAGCAGGAACTGAGATGGTCCGGAAAGACCTGAAGGCGGTGTCGTGGGTGGGTGACAGGAGGCAAAAATAGCCGAAAGAATCGTACTAGAAGTAATGAGATAATAGAGAATGGAAGGAACGGCGGGGCGTACAGGCGATTAATTAAGAGGGTAAATGACTTTCAGGAATTCGCCAACGTGGAAGCTGGAAGAACTGAAAACCGCTAGTTTGAAGGAAGACAAGAAGAGCCGCAGTTCTAGGTGGGAGAATAAGTTGGAAGGAATTACAGACTACGGAGAGAAAAAAGAACAAACGAAAGCTGAAGGCCAGGCGGCAGCAGCCGGAGGTTTCCGCAGAAGAGGCTAGGAAGCCTATCAGGCCCGAAGGTGACATCACTAGATCACTCGGTCGATGACGTCATCCCAGGAGGCGAGAGGGACTGGCTTGGTGGTGCCTTCAAGCCAGTTTAAGAATCTGGAGCGTGGGGCGGTGCCTGTGGCTCAGTGGGTAGGGCGCTGGCCCCGGCCCCGCCCAAACTGCAACAAAAAAATAGCCGGGCGTTGTGGCGGGCTCCTGTATCCCTGGCTACTCAGGAGGCTGAGGCAAGAGAATCGCCTAAGCCCAGAAGTTGGGGGCTGCTGTGAGCTGTGTGATGCCACGGCACTCTACCGAGGACGATAAAGTGAGACTGTGTTTGTACACACACACAAAAAAAATGGAATCTGGAGCATGACACGTGGAAGGCTTCTCAGCCCCTGTGGCTGAAAGGAGTAGGGCGCCGGCCCTATGTGCTGGAGGTGGTGGGTTCAAACCCAGCCCTGGCCAAAAACTGCAAAAAAAAAAAAAAATACCTCGCATGGGAGCGTTATACCTGATTCACAAGACGTGAATACTTTGTGAATACAAAACAAAATACTTTGACCCTAACAACCATCCTAAGGGGTGTTGAAGTCCATTTCCATTTTATAGATGAGCACTTAAGCTTGGTGTTTAAGTAGGTAATTGTCTCAAAGTCATAGGATTGTCCCTAAGGAGAACAAGATTCTTAAATAGCTTGCATTCCATGGCTTCCTGCAAAAATGTTCAGTCTTATTTGTACCCAAATATCTTCCTTTAACCCTTAGTCTTTATACAGTGGCAGTCCCTGTAATAAACGATTGGAACAGATTCTATCTTTGAAGAAGATAGAGCCAGTAATGCCCCAGGGAAGAGAAACTAGGAGTTAAGAAAAGGGGAGGAGTTCAAGGGAATACTTGTTATTTTGGCTGGGACAGGAAAGAGAAGGTTCCAAACTTACTTAAGACCCTGACACACTGCAAAAACCCCTTAAATTCTAGTAAGAAAGAGCAAACCAACATTGTAAAGCTGATAAGTATGGACATGAAAGGCGACAGATGACTTTTTGGTATATTGATACTACCATAAAAGACGACGATATGGACTCAGAGCCTGTGGCTCAAGCAGTTAAGGCGCCAGCCACATACACCTGAGCTGGCAGGTTTGAATCCAGCCCGGGCCGCCAAACAACAATGACGGCTACAACCAAAAAATAGCCAGGTGTTGTGGCAGGCGCTTTGTAGTCCCAGCTACTTGGAAGGCGGAGGCAGGAGAATCGCTTGAGCTCAGAAGTTGGAGGTTGCCATGAGCCGTGATGTCATTGCACTCTACCCACGGCCACAGCTTGAGGCTCTGTCTCAAAAAAAGAGAAAAAGATATCTTGGGCTGAAACGATTCTCTTGCCTCAGCCTTCCAAGTAGCTGGGACTACAGGTGCCCTCCATAACACCCGGCTATTTTGTTTTGTTTTATTTTGTTTTTAGAAACAATCACATTTTGTTGCCCTCACTAGAGTGCGGTAACATCACAGCTCACAGCAACCTCCAGCTCTTGGGCTAAGCAATTCTCTTGCCTCAGCCTCCCGAGTAGCTGGGACTACAGGTGCCCACCACAACGCCTGGCTATTTTTTTGTTGCAGTTTGGTGGGTTGTGTTTGAACCCGCCCTCCACCCCATATGGGTCCTGTGCCCTACTCATTGAGCCACAGGCACCACCCCTTATTTTACTGTGTGTAGCAGGCCCTGGCTGGGATAGACCCTGCCAGCCCCAATGTATGTGGCCGGCGCCCTAACCACTGAGCACCAGTGCTGAGCCTCTATTGTTTTTTTTCTCCAGACAGTTTCACTTTGTTACCCTGACTAGAGTACCATGGCCTCATAGTTCACAGCAACTCAAACTCTTGGGCTTAAGCTGTCCTCTTGCCTCAGCCTCCCAAGTAGCTGGAACTACAGGTGCCAGCTGGGCAAGTTTTTCTGTTTTTAGTAGAGATGGTCTCACTATTTCTCAGTCTGGTCTGGAACTCCAGAGCTAAAGCAACCCACCCCTCCTTGGCCTCCCAAAGTGCTAGGATTACGGGAGTGAGGCTCTGTGCCTGGATAGAAATTAGCTTTTTTTTTTTTTTTTGAAACAGAATCTCAAGTTGTCACCCTGGGTAGAGTGCGTGGCGTCACAGCTCATAGCAAACTCAAACTCTTGGGCTTAAGCAATCCTCTTGCCTTAGCTTCCTAAGTAGCTTGGACTACAGGCAGCTGCTGCAATGCCCAGGTATTTTTTTTGTTGTAGTTGCCATTGTTGCTTTAGCTGGCCCAGGCCAGGTTCCAACCCGCCAGCCTCGGTATGTAGCTGGTCCCCTATCCACTGAGTTCCTGGTACCACCTGGAAAGTAGCATTCTTGATAAAATTTCTGATAAAATGCTTGAAAAATATATATATTTTTTGAGGCAAGAGTGTCACTGTTGCCAGTCTAGAGTGCAATACTGTATCATAGCTCACTGCAATTAAATTAAATTTTGATGGAATGAAACTTGCTCTGGGAAACTAGTGGTCCATCCAGTTGACCGTAGGCTGCCAGCCAAGCATACTCTGACCTTTAACCAGACTATCTTTTCTTTCTAGATCCAGTCTATAAAATGTCCCTACAAGAATGAATCTTTTAATTGGCCTACAAGGGACCTTTTCCTTTGCATTCATGACTATAATAAAATGTTCATACATGTTAATAATTAAGTTGTCCCAAAAAGTTTTCTTTTTTTTTTTTTGTAAAGACAGAGTCTCACTTTATCGCCCTGGGTAGAGTGCCGTGGCGTCACACTGCTCACAGCAACCTCCAGCTCTTGGGCTTAAGCGATTCTCTTGCCTCAGCCTCCCGAGTAGCTGGGACTACAGGTGCCCGCCACAGCGCCCCGGCTATTTTTTTGTTTTGCAGTTCGGCCAAGGCCGGGCTTGAACCCGCCACCTTTGGTATATGGGGCCGGCGCCCTACTTGCTGAGCCACAGGAGCCGCCCCCCAAAAAGTTTTCTTTAAACACACTAAGAGTTCATTCCACATGCATGCATGAAAAAAAAATAATAATAAAACACCAAAAGCTGGGCGGTGCCTGTGGCTCAAAGGAGTAGGGTGCCGACCCCATATGCCAGAGATGGCAGGTTCAAACCCAGCCCCAGCTAAAAAAATAATAATAATAAATAAAATAAAAAATAAAACACCAAAAGCTAAGAGTTTAAGTTTATGAAAATGGAAAGGAAGAATATAATAGGTCATTTTGTGGAATTCCTCTTTGTACATCTTAATTTTTTTTAATTCCCACCAAGGTTTTGTCTCTTCCTCTGCCATCAAAATCTGGGCTCACATTTATGAAAGCACATACTACACAATATCTCCTTATATTCTCAACTTACTACCTACCCCACCCTGCTGTGAGCTCATTGAGTTCAGGAACTATCTTTTAAGTCCACAAATAAAGTCTGCAGAAAGTTTTTTGTGTGTGTGTTTTTGGAGACCAGATCTAATTCTGTTTCCTAGGCTGGAGTATAGAGGCCAGATCATAGCTCAATGCAGCCTCAATTTCTTAGGCTTGAGCAATCCTCCTGCCTCAGTCTCCTGCGTAGCTGGGACTAAAGGTATGTAGCCACACTGCCACACCCAGATAATTTTCTTTACTTTTTTTTTTTTTTGAGCCTGAGTCTTACTGTGTCACCCTCGGTAGAGTGTTGTACTGTCACAGCTCACAGCAACCTCAAACTCTTGGGCTTAAGCAATTCTCTTACCTCAGCCTCCCAAGTGGACGGGACTACAGGTACCTGCCACAATGCCTAACTATGTTTTGTTGTTGTTGTAGTTGTCATTGTCACTGTTGTTGTTGTTTTTGAGACAGAGTCTCACTATGTCACCCTTGGTAGAGTGCTGTGGTGTCACAACTCACAGCAACCTCAAACTCTTAGGCTCAAGCAATTCTCTTGTCTCAGCTTCCCAAGTAGCTGGGACTACAGGCGCCCACCACAATGCCGGGCTATTTTTTGTTGCAGATGTTGTTGTTTAGCTGGCCCTGGCTCAATTTGAACCTACCACCCTCAGTGTACAAGGCTAGCGCTGTAAGCAATGTTCTACAGGCACCAAGCCTATCATTGTTGTTTTATTAGGCCTGGGCCAGGTTCAAACCCACTGGCTCCAGTGTATCTGGCCGGCAACCCTAACAGCTGAGCAAGGGACACCAAGCCTTTTTTTTACTTTTTTCAGACAATAGGTCTTGCCATGTTGGCCAAGCTGGTCTTGAACTCCTGGCCTCATTTGATCTTCCCACTTTGGTCTCCCAAGTGCTGTGATTATAAACCTGAGCCATCATGCCTGGCCCAAACACATGTTTTTAATATTCGTTTGTTGAATGAATTGCTGTGTGCAACCCCATACCTTGTCAAGAAAAAAAAAGTTGGAAAATGTCCAAAGAGCACTTTTCTCACTGATGATAATGGCACTTTGCTCAAGATAATCAGTAATGAAAACAGACATACACCACCACATTAAATTATACTAAATTGTTAAATTAGGCATTAAATTATCCTGCAGTATGCATGGTAGGCATTTGCTCTTGGAGCTGCAGATCTGACCGTGGTGCAATTTACATTTCTATTGGTTTGCAATAACTGAGACAGACATGTAGGCCTTAGCAATGTTTCAGTGATAGTCACTCTGTGCCCCATTTCCTGCAATGACCAAAATACCCTGAACCTGGGATCCCAAATTCTATCCTAGTTACAGGAAGGATCAATTGGAGGGAAAAGTGTGTCTTTTTTTTTTTTTTTTTTTTTTTTTAGACAGAGTAACAAGCATTCACCCTGGGTAGAATGCCCTGGCGTCATAGCTCACAGTAACCTCCAACTTTTGGGCTCCAGCGATCCTCTTGCCTCAGTTTTTCTGTTTTTCTATTTTTAGTAGAGACGGGGGCAGGGGAAAATGGGACTCAATTTTGCTCAGGCTGGTCTCGAACCTGTGAGCTGAGGCAATCCACCCACCTCAGCCTCCCACAGTGCTAGGATTACAGGTGTGAGTCACTGCAGCCAGCCAAAAAGTGTCTCTTTATACTCTTGTTTTTGGACTTCATGTGTTCTAGTCATAGGCAAAGCTTCAGTTGGAGACTATAGACTGCATCTAAAAATAGCACCTGCTCTTTAAAGGTATGGTTTGCCAGCTGGCTCCCTCTCGAAAATTTCAATAGGCCATTCCACAATTCTAGAGGGCCATCTGCTTTTAAGGAAAGGGGAACATGAAAAGACTAACTCGAATCCCATGAGACAGAAAAATTTCTTCACCTTTCTTCAGTGTCATAATACAACATTGTCTAATATCCTCTACCAAACCCTTCTGGCATTCTAGTTGTTACTTCATCTGATTTACTATTTAACTGTTGATTAGGGACTAGACTTGGTAAAGTTAGATGATCTCAAGTTTCAAATTAACTATTCTCTGGCAGAGTAGACAACCAATCCAAAGACATTCAACAGTTTTGCATCCAGTTTTCCAACCCAATTCCAGCATCCTTTTTTCTCCTGCCTCTACATATCCCTAACTCACATCCTCCTTTGCACAAGCTTTCTTTTCTTTTTTTTTTTTTTAGACAGAGCCTCAAGCTGTCACCCTGGATAGAGTGCTGTGGCATCACAACTCACAGCAACCTCCAATTCCTGGGCTCAAGCCAGTCTCTTGCCTCTGCCTCCCAAGTAGCTGGGACTATAGGTGCCTGCCACAATGCCTGGCCTTTTTTTTTTTTTTTTTTTTTTTGGTTGCAGCCGTCATTGTTGTTTGGCGGGCTGGGTTGGATTCGAACCACCAGCTCAGATATACGTGGCTGGCGCTTTAACCCATTGAGCCACAGGCGCCAAGCCTGCACCAGCTTTATTTTCATTCTGTTTCCTTTGTTAATGAGTTCAATAAAATCTTTGACATGTGCTTACTATATTTTGTGTGAGACTCATTGTTTTTTAAATTTTCTATTTTGGGGGGGGGGGCAGCACCTGTGGCTCAGTGGGTATGGCGCCTGCCCCATATACCTAGGGTGGCAGGCTCAAATCCGGCCCTGGCCAAAACGGCAACAACAACAAAAAAATAGCCAGCTGGTGGCACCTGTGGCTCTTCAAGGAGGGCACCGGCCCCATATACCGAAGGTGGCAGGTTCAAACCCAGCCTTGGCTGAACTGCAAAACAGAAAAATAGCCAGGCATTGTGGCTACTTGGGAGGCCGTGTGACACCATAGCACTCTACCGAAGGCAATAAAGTGAGACTCTGTCTCTACAAACAAAAAAAATAAAATACAATTTTGTATTTTTTTTCCTTGTTTTTCTTTTTTGAGAGAGTCTCACTTTGTCATCCCTGGTAGAGTACTTCGGTATCATAGCTCACAGCAACCTCTAACTTTTGGACTCAAGCGATTCTCTCTCTTGCCTCAGCCTCCCAAGTAGCTGGGACTACAAGCACACGCCACAACTCCTAGCTATTTTTAGAGAAGGGGTTGCGCGCTACCTCAGACTTATCTCAAACTTGTGAGCTCAGGCAATCTGCTCACATCGGCCTCTCAAAGTTCTGGGATTACTGGTGTGAGTCACGCCCAGCCTAAAATTTTGTATTTTTAATTATTATGGGCACATAATAGTTGTGAGAGTCACGGTTTTAACTTTAAAATACCCATTTTGGGGGGCTGGATGAAGTGGCTCATGCCTATAATCCCCGCATTAGGGAGGTCGATGTAGGTGGATTACCTGAGCTTATGAGTTCTAGACCAGCCTGAGACAGAGTGAGACCTTATCTCTAAAAAAAAAGAAAATAATAACTGGACGTTGTGGTGGACGTCTGTACTTCTAATTACTTGGGAGGCTGAGCAAGAGAATCTCTTAAGCTCAAAAGTTTGAAGTTGCTGTGAGCTGTGACAACACAGCACTCTACTGAGGGTGACAAAGTGAGCCTCTGTCTCGGGGCGGCACCTGTGGCTCAGTGAGTGGGGTGCCGGCCCCATATACCGAGGGTGGGGGGTTTGAACCTGACCCCGGCCAAACTGCAACAACAAAAAAAATGGCTATCCATTGTGGCAGGCACCTGTGGTCCCAGCAGCTTGGGAGGCTGAGGCAAGAAAATTGCCTAAGCCCAGGAGTTGAAGGTTGCTGTGGGCTGCGACGCCATGGCACTCTACCCAGGGTGTTAAAGTGAGACTCTATCTCTACAAAAAAAAAAAGTGAGACTCTGTCTCAAAAAAATTCCATATTTTTATTTTATTTTATTCATATTACTTTTTTTTGAGACAGAGCCTCAAGCTGTCATCCTGGATAGAGTGCTGTGGTATCACAGCTCACAGCAACTTTCAATTCCTGGGCTCAAGCGAGTCTCTTGCTTCCACCTCCCAAGTCGCTGGGACTACAGGCGCCCGCCACAACGCCGGCCATTTTTTGGTTGCAGCCGTCATTGTTGTTTGGCGGGCCTGGGCTGGATTCAAACCCGCCAGCTCAGGTGTACGTGGCTGGTGCCTTAGCCCATTGAGCCACAGGCGCCGAGCCCCTGGCTAGTTTTTCTTTTTCTTTCTTTCTTTTTTTTTTTTTTTTGTAGAGACAGAGTCTCACTTTATTGCCCTCGGTAAAGTGCCATGGCATCACACAGCTCACAGCAACCTCCAACTCCTGAGCTTTAGCAATTTTCTTGCCTCAGCCTCCAGAGTAGCTGAGACTACAGGCGCCTGCCACAATGCCCGGCTATTTTTCTGTTTTGCAGTTTGGCTGAGGCCGGGTTTGAACCCACCACCTTCAGTAAATGGGGCCAGCACCCTACTCGATGAGCCACAGACCACGCCCTGGTTGTTCTATTTTTAGTAGAGACAGGGCCTTGTTATTGGTCAGACTGGTCTGGAGCTCCTCAGCTCAGTCTGCTCGCCATGGCCTCCCAAAATGCTAAGATAATAGGCATGAGCCACCACACTGGGCCCCAAGATGGCTTTTTCTTACTGTGTGAGTGGCAGTGCAAGTTTCAGCAACTTGTCCTCTATTTTGGAAAATGCAAAATTCCAGACAGGTGCAGTGGCTCTCTATCTGTATTCCGGTAGTCCCAGGTACTTGGGAGGCTGAGACAAGAGGATTTGCTTGAGCCCAAGAGTTTGAGGTTGCTGTGAGATATGATACCACAGTGCTCAATCCCAGGGCAACAAAGTGAGACTGTCTCAAAAAAAAAAGGGCAACGCCTGTGGCTCAGCGAATAGGGCACCGGCCCCATATACCGAAGGTGGCGGGTTCAAGCCCGGCCTCGGCCGAACTGCAAAAACAAAAAAATAGCTGGGTGCTGTGGTGGGCGCCTGTAGTCCCAGCTACTCGGGAGGCTGAGGCAAGAGAATCGCTTAAGCCCAAGAGCTGGAGGTTGCTGTGAGCAGTGTGACGCCATGGCACTCTACCCAGGGC
>CAUYON010094342.1:0-17118 GCA_963573935.1 Arctocebus calabarensis | reverse complement strand
CATTTCAAACAAAGAGATAAGTGATCAAGAAAATGCCATGAAGGATATCTGTAACAGTATGATCAAAATATTTCTGAATGTATATGAATCGTGCCCTGTGATTGCACCAATGTACATAATTATGATTCAATAAAATTATTTTAAAAAAATGCTGATATCATGTGCCCCTAAGGACAATCTTCAGTGAGATAAGCATAACTGGCATATTTCTTTATTCCCACTTACAAAAGAAGAAACTGAGGCCTAGAGGGCGGGAAGAGCCAGAATGTGTTTCTAACCAAGCTCTTCAAAGAGGTAATCCACAGCCTCTTCCACCACCATCTGAGTTTCCTAAATGTAACCTCAGGTGATGCACTGACCAGTTCCAAATAACAATAGTAACACAGGGAACATGGTGCCTGTTTCCTGTCCTCTTCCATCCTTGTTATATGGGAAGAGAAAGTCCCCATTCAGTGCTAACTTGTCTTCAGTTCACTTCTTGCACTGCCAGCCTCCCTGACTAACATGGATCAAGACTTGGGTTGCTGTTTGTATAGCATTCATTTCTGCATTACCTTCTACTTAGGGCTCCCCTTTAAAATGGATATACCTAAAAAAAATAAAACCTTAATGAGGATGGAAGAATTGTGATAACAAAGGTCTATGGCAGTAGCCCAAAGAATCAAATATTCTAGTTGAGCCTGGAAGATTAAGTAGCAGCATTTCAGGTAGAAAAAGCATCGGAAGCACAGAGGCTATCAAAGTCGGGGGTGTGTGGGTGTGTACCTCTGAGGAAAATGACAAGGAGGTCTCCTTTAAATCAATGACAGTGCAGGACAACTGTGCTGAAAGAAGTGGGGACAGGGAGTGAGGCTCCAGCCAGGTACAGAAGAGCCCCAGAAATCAAGTCCTGATTTCTTTTATGAGTCCAAGGCAGGCAGGAGAGGGAGTGGCAAGGGTGTAGGGAAGAACTAAATGCTTTTATCTTTTACCTAATATATTAAATTTATATGCTCTTTTACAAAAATGCATTGCCTTGGGGCCTAAGTTTTGATTATTTCCATCCCAGTTGCTTGATGAAGTCAAACAGGAGGAAAAGGACTGAGGAGAAAGGGGTAGGTGTAGATGAGTATTAGGAGATGCAGGATGGTGTATAGGAGATGTGGAAGCAGACATAGGCCAGTTCTTAGGGTACCCCTTTTGAATTTGTCCTAAAGGCTGAAGTTTCTCCAATTTTCTGTCTATGTATAAGAACCACCAAGGAGTATACAATGCAGATTCCCTGATCCAGACTTTGATGGGGTAGAGTGAAGTGACCATTCTGTAATCCGCATTTTTAACTAGCCTGCTATGCAGTTTGGTGCAGAAGCCCTAGTTGTACATGTGAAGGAACATGGCCCCAGGAAGCAGAGAACTACTGAAAAGAACAGAGAAGTCTCAAAATCTAACCAGTGCCTTGGAAAGCTCATGTCTATTTTTCTCTAATGATAATATAATGTTAGTGCTAATTTTTATAAGAAATAAGAAAATATTCATCTAAAGTCTTACCACTGAAAGCCCAGCATATAAAATTTGATATATTTACTTCTCAAGAATATTTAAGGAAAAAAAATGTGCCCCTACTTTCAACCATGGCCAATTTCTCCATTAGATGCTGCAGGCACAGTGCCTGGGGCCCATAAGACTTTGAAGGGCCCATGAAAATGGTTTAATTTATTTTAAAATCAGAAGAAAAAAATGAACCATTAGCTCAAAGAAATGTTTTTATACATATTATTGAACTTTTTGTCTCTACTCCAATGTAATTATCATATATCTAATTTTTTATAGAGAAAGGGGTCCATGAAGACAAAAGTGCTTCAGAAATAACAGATTTTATTCAACCACTTTCCTGTTATTGGACATTTGGGTTATTTCAGAGATGTGAGTGAAAGAAAAATAGGAAATCGAGTATTTTTCAATGTAAAGCACTAGAGATAACAGTGCTTATTTTTATAGAACTATTTATATTGAATATTAGCACACTTGGCTTTTTAAGATTGTCCTTCTCATGGTGGTGGTGGGATGTTAATTTTCTGTTTCTTATTTCAACTGATAGACTGCATGTTTCTTGAGGAGACAAAGTTTGCCATTGTAAATACCAGGTCTGCTATTCCATATGAAGCTCTATTCAAGAATTGGTTGTGAGTACTGAGAAAATTAGCATTTGTTTGTTTGGAGTCTAAACATCCATAACACTATTTCAGTTGATTGTTTTATACCTTCTACCACTGTTAGTAATGACCCACAACCTGACGCACTGAGATAAACCTCAAAATCTCATTGCCTTAACCCAAGAAAAGTTTGGAGATTTTCTTATTTGTTTGTTGTTGATTAATATCAAGTCCAAAACAAATATATTCCTGGAAGCTTACCCTTCCCCAAGCGGTCATTCCACCTGTGGCTCCAAGTTCTGTTCATTTCTCTAGAACAGGAACTACCAAAAGTTTTCTATAAAGGGCCAGATAGTAAATATTTCTCTTTTGGGGGCCACATTGTCTCTATCAAAACTACCCAACTCAGCCATTGCAGCATGAAAGCAGACATACATAGACAATAGATAAAAGATTAAGTATGGCTGTGTTCCAGTGAAATTATACTTATGGATATTAAAATTTCAATTTCACATAATTCTTACATGTCACAAAATATTCTTTTTAAATCTTTCTCCAACCATTTAAAAATGTAAGATCCATTCTTAGCTTATGGGCCATAAAACAAACAAACAGACAAACACAAACAGTGGATTTGGCCTGGGAGCCTTGTTTTGCAGAAAGTGAAGAAATGGAAAATTAGTTTTTATCTATCAGTCCTGGGAAATAGCAGCCATAAGTTTTGCTCATATTCCATTCACTGGAACCAGTCCTCTGGTTACCTTCACTGCAAAAAGAGTAGCACTGAACCAAGGATGTTCTATGAACCCAGAAAAAAGTGAGAGTAGGTCTTGAACACACAACAGTCTTTGCACTCCAACCTCAAACACACACAGAAGTGTACACTCTCTGCCCTACACAGAATTTATGCTTTGCTTCCTGAAGATGAAGCTTAAAAGGACAGTTCCTTCATCAGCCTTCCCCAGGGGCTCCTGGGTAGAATGACTCTCTTCCTCTCTAGTTCTCTCATAGTGCATCTTGTCTTGGCATCACTCCTGTCCCTCCTCCAGAATGCACCCTGCTGGAGGACAGCTATCCACCTTTATTTAGCCTATTGTCCTTCAGTCAGTCTTCCACACAACATGTCACACATAGTAAGTCTCAAAATAAGATTGCATTATAAATTGCATTTAATTAGAAAGGAGCTATTAAAGCATACCTTTCTGTTTGCTTGTTGTCTGTCATTTCTCCTTTGTCTACATCAAGGAGTCATGTCCACTCCCAAACAGGTCCATAGAAGAGGGTCATAGAATTTCATCCTGATGAAGAAGTTTAAGGTTGGCCCAGCTACCCAAGAAGTTCTACCCACAAGCAATCTTATAAATTGGTTGTGGCTGTTTCCCCTGATTGTCTAGAAACTTGTTTTCAGAAAATCCTAATTACATTTTCTTGATAAAATATTAGATGAATTGCTTGGAATAATGTGCAGTTTCTCAGTCTATGATTGATTTAAGACCCAAATATAGTGTGCTGCATGAATCTGCTCCATGCTAGGAGCTGGAGCCCTTATAAACAATGCCAAGAAAGACAGTAAGTGTGATGACTAATTTAGAATAAAAGAAAACTAGAAGCCAGGACCAAACACAATGCTGAAAATAAAGAACTCTAAATTACAAGGTTCTGTGGGATGGGTTGTTCAGTACTCTATAATTCAAGATGCTATCACTAGAATGCTAATTCTCCCCTCTTTAATACCATTGAACCTTCTGTCCAGGAGAAAAACGACTCTGCTTCTATTAATTTATCATTGATTTTTCCTATTTTGAAACATTTTGTTTGAAAGATGTGCCGTCTATTAAGTGCCTCAAGTATGAGTTGCATTATTTAAATATCTTACAAATCTTAACTACACATGTAGAAGACACATGGAAGTTATGGTCACCCATCAAAGAGCAAATTGGTGTTGGAGATTTGCATGCAAATTGGTGTTGGACAGTTTGTGGTCACCTGCATGAAGGGGTGCAAGAAAGCATATGTGCTGGGCATGGTACATCGGCCCCCAGTGGCTTCAGTTGAGCCCTCCTGGCTGTACCTCTTCCCCTCATCTCCTACCCATCACATCCCAAGGTGTGCATTTCCTTTCCACCTTTTTGCTATGTCCTGAGTGAGGCTTCCTCTTTCCATCTTGAACCCCCTACTCCTCTCTGAGTGACAGTCTTCTTGCTGCATTTATTTTTGCTCTGCTCCCATTCAGGAATACCTTGGAACCAGAGAGATCATTTATTAACGCAAATCTGATTAGGCTGTTCCTCAGCCTTGAATGACTCAGTGACTTCCTATTTCTCTTTTTGTTAATTTATTTTTTTATTAAATCATAACTGTATACATTTACGGGGTACAATGTGATGCTTTGATATACAATGTGGAATGCTTAAATCAAACTGATTAACATAACCTTGCTTACTTATTTTTTGAGGTAAGACATTTATAATTTGCTGTTATTTGAAAGTTATTTGGAAGTGTACCTTGGAGTGTGCACATTAGGCCTATTCCTCTTAATATAAAGTGCTACATGCAGCCCAGTCTGCTCAGTATACTCCCAGTGTCGGCCAGCTGTTCTAGCATAATGATTAACAGCACTTGCCTTTACTATATCTAATGTCCCTGTTGGAATGGTAAGCGTTAGGATCATCTTAGGTTATAAGCTGTACTCTTCCTGCAGCTCACCCCTTCCACTCCCTACTTACTCTAGTCTTCTGCAAGTACTTCAAGCCTCATAACATTGCATGCTCCCTTCTGATACAGGTGTTACTTCTCCTCTATAATGCTCATGACCTCCCCACTTTTTCTAGATGCTTTCCTGGCTTCTCAGGACTACACTTTCTCAACCTCCCCACTAGGTTAGATTCTCCTGCTATATCCTTAAATAATTGTATTTATTCTTAGCACCTAACACACTAAATAGCTACATGAAATTTTTTAAGTATTCAACATCTATTATTTGGAGTATAAGGTCATCAAAAGCATAAATGCAGAAATCCTCACAGGCCTAGCACATAGTAGATACTCAACAAAATTTGTCCAATTCATGAATGAATGAGTGAATGCAGAAATGAATAAATAGAAAATAGTAGTAGGAGATGAAAAAATATATCTATAACAACTATAAATGGGCATAATTTCATGAGGACACAACTTGACACCTTCCAGAACAACAAACACCATGTGTAGAAAAACCCGTGTGTAGAAAGGCTCATCTAAGAGAAAGAATTAGAGATACCAGGAAAAGGAGTGAATGTTGGAATGGGAAGAACAGCAGATCACAAAAGGGAAACAAACCATGCATTATGGCAGGCACTTGTAGTTCCAGTTATTCAGGAGGCTGAGGCAAGAGGATCACTAGAGCCCAGGAGGCTGATGTTGCCATGAACTATAATGGTGCACTAGTACTCTACTCAGGGAGACAAAGTGAGATGCTGTCTAAAATAAATAAATAACAGGGAAACGAACTAAATGAGTTGTGCAGTGTTATTTTCCTCACCTCTGCATTACACTGATAAAGTTTGACCAGGTCTCAGAGAAACTCTGGAAACCAGCACACAGATGAGGAAATAGATGAGAGAGATGTTCAAGTCAGCTGTGAGCAGTGGAAAGGGAAAGATGCTATCCATGTTGAGTGCCCACATCCTCCACAATGTCCCCAAATCAGCATCTTCCCAAGTCAGTTCTTTAAACTCAAAGGAGATCTAGAAAAGGAGCTTGTAAAATAAAAACAACAACAAAAAGCTTCTGCTGTCAGCCCGAGAAAACTAAACTTGAACTTATAAATACTGATGACCACCCCACAATCTGCTTAGAAGGTTCCTATTGGTTGGAAAGAGGAGACAAGACTCATAAGCAGGAATGAGGACAGCAGACCCAATCAGACTTTCTGCAATGGGAAATATTCTACTGATATATTTTCATTGTCCAATATGGTGGCCACTAACCAACTGCATGTGGTTACTGAGTCTTTGAAATGTGGCTGGCATAACTGAGGAATGAAATGTTGGCTCCTATTTCATTTCAATTAACCAGTGACTCCCCCATTAGACAGTACAGGTTGTGAAGCAGTAACCAGGCAAGAGTTGAAAAAAACAGGAATTAATACAGTTTGAAGTGAGTGATCAGAATTGTAGAACTGGTTTGAAAGAAAGACAGACCACATGCACACAGGGCTGTACTTAAGGAAAATTAATTCAGCAGCACTGGCGGGAGGAGAGAGGGTTATGGCAGTGGGAAGAGAAGAACAGAAAGATAAGAAAGGAGACCTTTATTACTTTAACGTAGTCCCTGTAACTTGATAAATCAGCACTGACATCAGAAATCAGTTTAGTAGTAAAACCTGAGCCTCAACAGGTCCTTTTGTCAGTGGGATGGCCATTGGGCAAGCCATTAAGTCAGAGAAAGGGTGAGCCCCTGTGGCCATCAGCAAACATAAATCAGAAGACAGCAGTGAGGCTGAAAGGTTAAGACCTGATGAGAGAGGCCAAGTGTTATTTTATTGGTTTGTTAGAGAATGTATTAAGCAAGTTGGAAATCGCTTTATCACTAGCACATGCCCTCATGTGCTGCCGCAGGGATGCTTTCCAAGTTGTGATGCTGAGGTCAAGTGGGCCCTATGAAACTTGGCAGGTTCAGCAAGCCACTGCTGCTTTTATCTTTCTTTCTCTTTGCCCTTCCAAGGTATCCATCTATAAACCTCTGTGTCATCATCAATGAAATATGTGCAAAGAGATGTTGACCTTGTAGCATCATTATGACAATTAAATATAAAGTTTATCTCCTGCCAAATGCAAAGTAGCTTCTCACAAAAGTGTGTCTGTGTTATTTTCTCTGTAATACCCACTCAAAATTTTTATATTTATTCATTGCTTTAGCCATAATAGTGAAAGACATGACCAGCCCTCATGCAACACAGATAGAAAGACCAGAGCTCAAAGACTGCCAGCAAAACATCTTTTTAATCTTAGTCATAGAGTTCTTTAGTCATTAGTCAAGTAATTTTTTTTACCTATGACAATGGAAGCTATTAAAAATAGCAGGAAGGATAGGAAACAAATCACTAATACTTAAAATTAAAATAATCATTATTATTAATAGCTATAATTATAACAAAAATAAAATAATAATAATGATGATGAATGATCAGAAGGAAGAGAAGCCTATCTTTGCAGCCTCTATAGTCTGAAGGAAAGAAGCAAAGATATGACTACACACCCTGTGCCTCTGGTAAACCAAGTATGAAACTTCACTTAATCCTCCCCCGGCCTTCTAGAGAACAGTTAGTGTATAAAGCATGACCCAGGGAGTGGTACACAACAGAAAGTAGAGGAAGGCAAGGGTGAGCTATACAAGGACCAGGAATCAGGGCCCAAGTTTGGGAATTCTATTGTATACTCAGTGAAAAATCTGAACCAAGAGAATATCTTGCTTATACTAAGTAGGAAACAAAAGGTAGATTCTGGAACTCAAGCATCAGGGAAGTCTAGGTCTTTTGTCTTTCTGGAAGTTGCAGTCTTCTGTATATTCCCTTGTCATTTCAAGTTACCTGCATCCCACCAGTTGATCTTGGGGAAGAATGAATGTGAAAAATCAGCTGGAATGTTGCTGACAAGTGTATCAGCAAAAGTGGCATTAATTATTCACACGGTGGGGGTGAGGGAAGGGGAGAGCAGAGAGAGAAAGAATGAGGGAGGAGTGGGGAAAGGAAGAGCAGAGAGAGGGAAGGAGAGGGAGTCTTGGTGTGTGCCACACCTTTTGGATGCAAAACACGATTGTGAGAGGGACTGTACCCAACAAATGTAACCAGTGTAGCATGGTTTATTGTACCCTCAATGAATCCCCAACAATAAATAAATAAATAAATAAATAAATAAATAAATAAATAAATAAATGTCTTGGTTTATACCTGTATAGGCTGAGGTAGAGTTAATCAGCAAATAAGGAAGGTAAAGCTCTGTCTCTGGCCCTAAATTCTCTAGAGACCTTCCAGTGACACACTTGGTAACTCTATTGGACTCTAGGGGATTATCATTCCTTACTTCACCTCTTCAATAAGAACATTCCTAGCTCTTATTTTTCTCCCCAGGGCTTCTCCCATTTGAAGGTAAACACTCTCGTGGTACACCTTTCCTTTCCTCTGTATTTTCTGTGCACTACCAAGCCAAGAGTCTCCTTTTCCCCTTAGTTCTGACAACCAGATCTGTTAAGGCTGGTTGCCTCCATTTGCTTTGGACATATCTTCTGCATATAGATTGATGAGATTAATCAGCGAATCAGGAGAAAGCCTTGGGCATCAATCATTGTCAATGTACCTTCTTCCTAATTTCTGATTTGCTGCTTCCAGTTATGAAGGCAATAACATAGTTTCTCTTAAAGGTGAAGTTGAGATGCCCAAAGTTTTGAATTTGCATCTGTTAGGAAAGTCCTAATAACATTGTTTAGTGGGGGATGGAAGGGAGGGGAGAAAGGGTTGGGGAGGGGAGCTTCCTCCTTAGGGGTCCTGTTTCTGCACAGTCATCATGCTTCTAATCACATTACTCAAGATCCAGTATGAGGGAGAAAATCTTGTTAATGGGTCATTTAAAATTTGAAGGAACACACTTCCTATTCTTTCCCTTCTCACATTTGACATCTTCTCATCTTTCATTCAGTTTTAGGATGCATCCTGGCAGGACATATGAGAACTTTCTTTTTTTTTCTTCTGTTGGAATAAAAGCCTGAGTCTTTTTCATGAGTAGCATTTTCATGAGTCTTTTTCCAAAGAGAAAATAGCATGGTTTTTCCAGGGTCAAACAGCACCTGTGTCCTCTTGTCGTTTTCTGAAATGCACCCTAACTAAGTACAGCCTGTAAAATCCACCAGCCACACAGTACTCCTGCTGTGCTTTCAAAACACAACTGATGATGTTAGACCACAAAACCAGAAAATGGGAATGGTTTTGAAGAAGCAAGAGCTCAAAACCTCTGCACTGATATTCCTTCAGCAATTCATTTACTAATCTATCCATTTGCCAAATATGTATTCCATATGTGGCAGACACAATAGTAGATACTGAACAAACAAGAATAAATAAAACTGTTCTGTGATCACAGAGGTTATATGCTAGTGTGCAAAGCTCTCCACAATCTGGGCCCAATGTAATTTTGAATTGCTTTATTGAGGTATAATTTGCATTTAAATACATCTATTTTAAGCATAATTTGGTGGGACTTGAGAGAAAATAAACCCATGTAACTACTATCATAATAATAAGAAGATTTTCATCATTTTAAAATTCTCTCATGCATCTTTTCAGTTGCTTTATGCTGCCTTAAGCAACCATGGCTCTAGTTTCTGCCATTCCGGGTTAGCTTTGTTTTTTCCATCCTTCCAGAAAATAGAGTTATACAACATATACTTTTTGTGCCTTGTTCCTTTATTGACATAATGTTTTTGAGATATCCCTTGTGTAACAACAGTGCTTTGCTACTGGGTAACCTTCTATTGTATAGATATATCACAATTAATTTATACATTGACTGGATAGACACACAGATTGTTTCTAAATTTTGACTAGTTAAAAATAAAGCTTTTGGTGTGGCACCTGTGGCTTGAAGGAGTAAGGCTCCGGCCCCATATGCCGGAGGTGGCGGGTTCAAACCCAGCCCCAGGCAAAAATTGAAAAACAAAAAGAATAAAGCTTTTGTACATATATTGATCTTCCTTCACATGCTCACATGTTCTTATTTCTCTTGGATATATTTATAAAATATGATTTTCTGATAAGTTTCCATATAACTTTGTAAGAAACTTACAAAATAAAATATTTTCTATTCTCAATGGATGAGAGTTCCAGGTGTTTCATAACCTGGCCAACACTTGTTAGTATTTATCCTTTAAATTTTAGCTATTCTAGTGCATGTTTTAGGGTACCTGCTCCTAGTTTTAAGTATAATTTTATTGAACTTCTTTTTATGAGTAAGTTGGATCTCCATGTATTTTATATCTGTTCAAAACTTATAACCATTTCTGAAGCAATGTTTTATCATAAATATGATTTACTACAATTCTTTGTATTTTCTGGATACCAGTCTGTTGTGAAATATGTTTATGTATTATAAATATTTTCTTCTCAAGTATACCTTGCCTTTTTAATTTTTTATTTATTTTTTGAGACAGCGTTTCATTCTTAACCTGGGCTAGAGTGCCCTGACCTCACCCTAGCTCACAGCATCCTCAAACTCCTGGACTCAACAATCTTCTTGCCTTAGCCTCTTAAGTATCTGGGACTACAAACGCACTTCACCAGGTCTGGCTAATTTTACTATTTTTAGAAGCAATAATCTACTGCAATTTAATTTTTGCTCATGGTATGAAAAAAAAATCAAGTCCCCATACATCACCCTAAATTTCAAACATATTTGAGCAGCATTTGTGGAAAAGACTATTCTTTTCTCATTGGGATTGCTGTTGAAAAGAAATTGATGACACATATGTGAGTTTCTTTCTGGTTTGTCTACTCTGTTCCATTCATGTAGAGATGATTATCCTCATGGCTTTATCTCACCTTCATTTTTGAAGAGTATTTTCTGTGGAGATGGAATTTTTAGTTTATTCACTGTTTCTTTCAGCATTTAATTGTGTCATTCAATTGTCTGCTGGTTTTCATAATTTCTGAAAAGAACTACATGATTATTTTAAAATTTGCTCCTCTATCTGTAAAGTGTCTGGTTTTGGGTATTTATTTTATCAAATTTAAATGTCCAGAATTACTACAAAAAATAAGACAGAGAGTTCTTGTATACTCTTACTTTTTCCTAATATTAGTATGGTAAATTTTCCACAATTAAAGAACCAACATTGGTATAATATTGTTAAGAAAAGTCTATACTTTATGAGTATTTCATCATTTTTTCCTAATATTCTTTCTGTGTTCTAGCATCTCATCTGGGGTGCCACCTTTTATAAAGTCATCATATATTCATAAGCACCTCTTGTCTGTGATGGTTTCTCGGACTTTTGTTTTTAATGTTCTTGACAGTTTTGAAAACTACTGGTCATATACTTTGTAGTATGTTCTCAAGTAGAATTTTTCTGATATTTTTCTCATGATTAGAGTTATGGGCTTCAAGGAAGAGGCACAGAGTTAAATCGCCATGCTCATAAACTCTTATTAAGGATATATGCTATCAATATGACTGACTAAGCACGTTTTGAGTTACTTTTGATCACCCATTTGAGATATGTTTTCCAGGGATTACTCTGGCTTGATTATACTCTGTAAATAATGAGTTTGTTTCTATAGAATACTTGCAGATGCCCTCATCTCCCCAATGCAATGTTGAGAATAAGTGCATGTTGCTTAGCTCTCTGTTTCTAGCAACCTGTAGGGCTGGTCCTCCAAGAGGCCATCAGTTTTATACATGCTGCTGTTATAGAGAAAATGTGCATTCATTTTCTCTTTAATGCTGTAATAATATTATAGTCATAATTACTATAGACCACAAGATACTATCTTACCTCAAACAGTCACCCATTCTCCATAGCACCAGACTTTTCTTCAGACCTATAAATACCAAGTGAATGCTTTTCTTGCCACTATGAGCTTAGCACACTGCCCACAACACAGTACATTATATTGGTTAGCAATTGCACTTGTCAGCAAATAACATACAAAGGTTTAAGGTAAATAGAATTTACTCTTTATTTATCAGAAAATTTGAAAATAAGCTGTCCCAAGATTGGTTTTTCAGCTCACTAAAATCACTAGGAACCCACTAAGTTTCATCACTCATCTTCATCATGTTTAGTATGATTGTTTTCCATTCCCCACCTTTTTGCCTCACGGCTCCAAGATGGCTTCCACAATTCTAAGTATTATATCTTCACATGGTTACAGCCAAAGGCAGAAAGCAAGGGGTGACTAGAGCAGTAAAAAAGGTATTTTTGTCATGAGCCCCTCTCTTTTTAGGAGAAAAGCATTTTTTTCCCCATGAAGCCATTTGGTAGCTTGCCTTTATGTCTTACTGTCTATAATTAAGTGACTAACTGCTGCTAGCTGTAAGAAAGGCTGGAAAAGTGATTATCTGGCCTTCTAGCCTCTATAGTTACATGTAGATGAAGCAAAAGATATTGGCATATACTACTCAGGAAAAATGTGTTGAGTGGGTAAGTGAAACATTTGCTCGAAGTACACTAGAAGTGAGCATGATCTCATGGGTCACTTGATGTTCAACATTGGATGCAATTTTTTATCCCTCTTTGATACCTGAAGCTTAAAATGCCCCCAAATGATAAAGCTAGGAAGTGCTGAAATCTGACTCAGGTGTCTACTGTTAGAGTCTGAGCCATTTTTAATTTTATGAATGCAGCATTCCTTCTTCTTCCTTTTTTTTTTTTTTTTTTGGCTGAGGCTGGGTTTTGAACCCACCACCTCCAGTATATGAGGCTGGCATCCTACTCCTCTAAGCCACAGTCACTGCCCCAAATATAGCATTCCTATAAGATGTTCTGAACATCCAATTCTAAGCCCTCACTCCTGGTTTGAAATTCATGCCAGGCAGACCCTTGATGAGCTTCTAACTCTGTTGAAGCAAGGGAATTCTTGTGAGACAGAAGTTCTAAACTCTTCAAACTGTTCAGAATTTTAGTTCATAGTTGCTTTATTCATTATTATTAGTCAATTATAACATATTTCTGGCATCAGCCATGGATTTATTCTTGCAATTCACTGTGGTTACTCATGCAATTTGGTTTTAATTTTGTAAACAGTGTCTAGTTGCTATGGCCAAAAGAAGGGTGTGGGTTTATACATAAGAAAATATAGTGTTCTGGTTGCATCATGCCATAGCTGCAAAATATTGCTTTGCTCATCACATGATGGTGCTGACAGCTGCATTGCAATGACCATTGAATTATAACCACTCACACAAAGGGAGAGATAAAAGGCATCAGTAATATGTGACATATGACACACAGACACACACATACACGGGGTTCAAATGCAAGCCCCCAACAAGCTCAGAGTCACACCTATCACACAAACACAGTCATGCCCAGAGCCCTAGTTTTGCCATTCCATCACATGCAATCCCCTTTATTTCTTACTTTTCTTGTTACTGATAAAATTCGTGCAAAAATGATTTCAATTTGAATACTATTTTCCAAGCCAAAAATATAAGAAGTAAGATAGAGGACAGAAAAAAATAAACTGTTTATTGTAACTGAAATAAGAATAACAAAAATAAAGCAACTCCTTACATATCCCTAAGTCTTTTCAAAGGATGCATTTTCAAAAGTAGAAAGCTAAGGCTTGGTCACTGTTGTGAGTGTAGAGGACATAGGAGTGAAGACTGGAGAAAGAACTTTGCTCTGTGTGACTGTGACAATAGACACTATTCTTCTCACCTTAAGAACTCATATTCTTTGCTGTATAGCATTGCAGTAACTTCTCACAATGGATGGGTTCTTTGGCCCCGCTCTCGAACTTTAAGACTTGATCACTGTGCTTTATTTTGAACAACAGGATGTTAAAAAATTGGAAAATTAGAAGTAAATTCAGATTTTCCAAATGTTCTTGCCTACTTCTGCTTCATCACTTTCTCATCTGCACATGCCCTGAGAACACAGGCCAACCTGCTAGGGCATAAGATGCATGGGCCAGAGCCAAGATGCCCAGTTGTTCTGGCCAAGGCCATCATTAACCAGCCGACAGCTGGCTGACCCCAATCTGCAGCTGACAGTTGATGCTTGAGTGAGCCCAGCTGAGACTTGAAGTTCCATGCAGCTGTCCCACAGAATAGAGAACAATAATCTGTATCATTTGAAGCCAGATTAAGGCTGAGTTTGAGGGTGATTTGTGGCAATCAATGACTAAAAGACACTGCAGGTTATAGATCTGAACTTTATTCCCTGAATTTCTGCTTTCAAAAGAGTAATTATTTACCCCAATACTCCTGGCTTATAGAGGGGAAACTGAGGGGTGTTGTGATTGAGTCATTTAAAGTTATACAGGTAGGAGGAAATACTGCTATTAATTTTAAAGACTGGGTAAATCTTTAATTTTTAAGAATACATTCTAATAATAGAACATACTTTTTAGCATGAGATTAAAAAACACAGAAGTTCTTCCTGTGGTTTCTGGGTCTCGGGAAGAATTTTATAAATTTACCTTTGAGTGAGATACAGAGTGGTATTGACTCAAGTCTCTCCACCCACAGGGATGGCTTCCTGTCCAAACCTAGATATCTGTCAAGTTTAGTTTTCCCACACACACACCCTTCTCTCTAAAGCAATCAATAAAGGGTCTTTACTCTCTCCTCTTTCACCCTTGCTAGTCAAGTCAGCCTCATAGTCTTTCAACAATTATACTCCCATCCTTCTCCTACAGTACCTAGGTAGAGGCCCTTCTCCCTTCAACTGGGCTCCAAAATATATGGGACACTTTCCAGGCACAGAGAATGAAAAGATAATACTGCACACATTCCTGGTCTTGCCCAGCCATTTAGCCCACCACTCTCAGCTAAAATGGTTCATCCCCTCTCTCCCTTCCTCAAGCCCTGCCACCTCCTGTTACTCCCATTCCTCACCTTGAACATCAGAAAAGGTTGTTTCTATTTTAAGAATAATCCAAATGCCAGGCCCCAGAGACTTCTCTGCTCCAAGTCTCCCCACTTTTATTTGTCCATACCCAACCCATATTTTAGTATCTACCTAGAGAATAGTAATAAATGTAGGATTGGTATGTTTTCCCAGAAGCAGTATCCTCCTGCTCTCCAAATTTGTACCAACTTGGAACACATGGTAAATGGTGCATGCATTATGGCTCAGCACGTGTATTATTTGTTGTTTGGATGATTATACTTTGATTATTCTTGAAGAACCAAGACTCAAATAGACTACATCTCTAGCACATGTTGTGATATGGTATTGGCTAGGGCCAAGATCTAAACCATTGACATCTTAAGTCAGTGTCCTTAATATTACACCCCAGAACTCTCACCAAAGTCATGCTATTTGCAAAATATTTAACACAAGACCATCATCAGGGCTTTGAATGACAGTAATCTTTACTGGGATGAAAGAATACTTACTTCACAAAGAATACCAGTCCCAAATTATACTCATAATCACCACAAGGATGACTTCCTGTCTAAACTTAGACCTCTGCCAAGCTCAGTTTTCCTACCCAGACCCCTTTCTCTCTAAAGCAATCAATAAAAGATCTTTAATCTCTCCTCTTTCACCCTTGCTAGGGTTATGAATATAACTTGAGACTGAGCCTCTACAGCCACAGTTTGACTGGGTCTCTCCTGCTTTGCTGCTCCATTACTGTTAACGGGTCTTCTTCTCCATGACTCTGAAGCCATCTCTATGCTCAGAAATCAAAATCAAACCAAAACACAATTAAAAAACTAACTTTCATCCCTCACTTAACAATCTTTCTTCCTCCTGTCCTAAATAGACCAAGAGATAAAACTGCCTCCACCCCAGGGAGGAGAATTGAGAAAAAAAGGATTTTATTTGGTTGATCATTCTACATATGAGTATTGAGTTTCATTTCTTGAACATTTCAGAGCAATCTCAACCACAGAGACATTTGCAGCTTCTGTAGTCATTCCAGCCTGATGAATGCATATGCATACAGTGCTTTAGGCAGTTTATGTTACCATGTGATAAAATATATATTTAAAATGCTTAATATGCATATTAATTGTCACATAGATGGCAGTGACTTTATAAAAGCAATTCAATTCCTTTGTGTGAAAGCCATTTTTGAGAATTCTGAAGAAAACTATCTGTAACACATGCTTTCTTTTAATTCCATATGCTGTAAACAAATCCTTCCATATCATGAAATGATGACTGTCCATATTTCTGGTTTTGCATCATATAAATATAAATCATCAGTCTTCCCACGCAATGTCCTTTTTATCTCATGCCCTAACTTTCCAAGTCCCCAAATGCAGAGCTTTTTATGTAATGAATTCAAGTTCAGAGTAGATTTTAAGGTCAGATTAGGAAACAAAGAGTTCTTGAACTCCAAACAGTACTAAACACTTTCATATAGATTATGTTTATTTTTCTTATTTACTTAAAAAGTCTATGGGGAAGATATTACTATTTCTGTTTTATTCATGCAGAAAGTCTAAGGGACTGGTATGTAGCCATCTGACTTTTTTAGTATCATTCAAACCCCAGAATATGCAACTCTGTAGATCACATTGTGTCTACTCCAGTCAATTTTCTCTAGTGAGTACGTTACAAAGAAGGACACCTTAACAAGGATTGGGGCCTATATCTTTCAGATTTCTCCAAGGAAACAGAATCAATAACACACACACACACACACTTATTTATTTCAAAGAATGGGTTCATGTAAAGGTGAAGAATGACAAGTCTGAAATCCATAAGGCAGGATGGCAGGCTAGAAACACATGCATTATTCTTTTTCAAGAAACTTCAGTTTTTGCTTTTAAGACCTTCAACTAATTGGATGAGGTCCACCTACAGCACCAAGGGGAACTTCATTTATTTAAAGTAAAATGTTTGTAGATGTTAATGACATTTGCAAAATACCTTCATAGCAACACCTATATTCTTGTTTGACTAAATAATTGGGTGTTATAATTTTGCCAAGTTAAAACTAACCATGACAGACCCCAATTGAGGGAGCCTAAATTTTCAATTCTCAGAATAAGTCCCTTCAGGTTTAAGATAAGCTCTGAGAGATCACATCTCAATCTGGTCACATTTTATATAAAATGACAAATAAACTAATCCCAAAGAACAATATTATTCATATATCTGGATGTTTTAATAAAAAAATTTTTTTTTTATTAAAACATTACCTCTTTTGTGTTTACATGGATGGAGCTGGAACATATTCTTCTTAGCAAAGTATCTCAAGAATGGAAGAAAAAGTATCCAATGTACTCAGCCCTAATATGAAGCTAATTTATAGCTTTCATATGAAGGCTAAAAC